>PVJN01001699.1:68956-133666 GCA_004026805.1 Lasiurus borealis
TTTTTTTTTTTTTTTTTTTTTTTTTTGTTTTTTTTTTTTTTTTTTTTTTTTTTTGTTTTGTTTTTTTTTTTTTTTTTTTTTTTTTTTTTTTTGTTTTTTTTTTTTTTTTTTTTTTTTTTTTTTTTTTTTTTTTTTTTTTTTTTTTTTTGGTGTGTGTGTGTGTTTATGTCATTTATTTCTGCTGTAATCTTTACTTTCTCCTTCCTTCTACTCACTCTGGGCTTTTCTTGTTGCTGCCTTTTTAAGTCTTTGAGTTGTAGAGTTAGATAATTTATTATAATTTTCTCTTGTTTTTTAAGGTAGGCCTGTAGCACTACAAACTTCCTTCTCAGGAATGCTTTCACTGGGTCCAATAGATTTCTGATTGTTATGTTTTTATTGTCATTAGTTTCCAGGATGTTTTTAGTTTCTTCTTAGATCTCTTTAGTAACCCAATCACTGTTTAATAGCATGCTATTCAGCTATTTCTAATTTATGCCATTGTGGCCTCAAAAATGGTTGATATGATTTCAATCTTCTTAAATTTGGGAGACTTTGTGACCCAATATGTCATCTATTTTTTATTTTATTTCATTTTTTAATTAAATCTTTATTATTCAGATTATTACATTTGTTTCTCTTTTTTCCCATCCATAGCTCCCCTCCACCCGGCTCCCACCCTTCACTCTGCCCTTACCACTCTCCCATTGACCTCATCCATAGGTGTATGATTTTTGTCCAGTCTTTCCTTATACACCCCTTACCCCTTTCCCCCCTAAGAATTATCAGTCCACTCCCTTTCTGTGCTCCTGATTCTATTATATTCACCAGTTTATTCTGTTAATCAAATTTTTAATTCACTTAATTTTTAGCTTCACTTGTTGATAGATATGTATTTGTTGTTCATAATTTTTTGTCTTTTACCTTTTTCTTCTTCCTCTTCTAAAAGAATACCTTTCAGCATTTCATATAATACTGGTTTGGAGTTGATGAACTCCTTTAGCTTTTTCTTATCTGTGAAGCTCTTTATCTGCCCTTCAATTCTGAATGATAGCTTTGCTGAATAGAGTATTGTTGATTGTAGGTACTTGCTATTCATCATGTTGAATATTTCTTGCCACTCCCGTCTGGCCTGCATCATTTCTGTTGAGAAATCAGCTGACAGTCATATGAGTGCTCCCTTGTAGGTAATGAACTTCTTTCTGCTTTTAATATTCTCTCTTTGTCTTTTGCTCTTGGTATTTTAATTATGATGTGTCGGTGTACTCTTTGGATTCCTTTTATAATGGGGTTCTGTGTGCTTCCTGGGCTTGTAAGTCTATTTCTTTCACCAGGTGGGGGATTTTCAGTCATTATTTCTTCAAATAGGTTTTCTGTATCTTGCTCTTTCTCTTCCTCTGGCACCGCCACAATTCTGATGTTGGTATGCTTGAAGCTGTCCCAGAGGCTCCTTACATTATCTTCACATTTTTTGATTCTTTTCTCTTCTTGCTTTTCCAGTTGAGTGTTTTCTGATTCTTTATATTTCAAATTTTTGCCTTATTCTTGCCTTTCTCAAGTCTGCTGTTGGGACTCTGTATAATATTTTTTATTTCAGTCAGTGTATGTTTAATTTCTAGTTGGTCCTTTTCCATCTTTAGTTGGTTCTTTTCCATCTCTAGTTGGATCTTTTCCATCTCTAGTCAGTTCTTTTTCATCTCCTCTTGGGTCTCGCTAACTTCATCCAACTTTTCTAGGATATTCTTGAAAAACCTTATAAGCGTGGTTTTGAACTCTATATCCAGTCATTTGTTTTCTTCCATTTCTTTTGTTTCTGATCCCTTCCCTTGTCTTGGCATTTTCACTATGCCAGGAGAACTTCTGTGTTGGATTCAGCCTTATGATACTAGACTTGCAAAACCGCAAAAGCCTCTCTGTTGAGTTTGGGATGGGTGGAGGCTCAGGGCTTCAGGGACCACCTTGCCTTCCAGTTGGTCCCACCTGCCACAGCCCCTGAGTCTCACGTGAATGGGTAATCGCTGGAGCGGTCCTTGTGCACCCGCCTGCAGTGCCTCTAGACCGCTGCCTTTCTGGCTTCCCTGCACTCTGGGACCATATGAGTCTGGGTCCCCAGGGTTTCACCAGAAACTGGGGCTTAGTGGAGTCAGAAGTGGCACAGTTGGGAGGGTCTGTCTCCCATCCACTTGCTAAAGCCAGCGGCACAATCAGCAGTCTGTCCTCTGCACGCAGTGCTGTGCGCGCCACCAGACCTGTGATCTTTGGCGACACCCCTAAATTTCCATGCCCCTCTCCCTTTTCACAGTCCAAACTCCCCCCATATGAGTTTTGGCTGGATCTGTGGTTTAGTGTTGTAGGATAAGGGGTTCAATGCCTTTGAGAGTCTCCGTTTTCCTCCTGCTAGAGAAAGCCAGCCAGGTACTCCGGCACCCGCTCTCTCCATGAGCACATCTTCGTACGTCAGCTTTTTGAAGCTTCTCTGAGTCTCTGTGAGCCCCTCTCTTTCCCTCTAGTTGTAGAATTTCCACTCACCCAGCTTTCCTGTGGTTTTGGATAATGTCCATTCTGTCTTTTAGTTGTAGTTTTGAAATTGTTGTGCGAGGCAGCAGTGTAGGTGTTTACCTATGCTGCCATCTTGGGTTCTCCTATGTTTGTCTATTTTTGAAAATGTCCCATGTACACTTGAGAAGAACGTATATTCTGGGCTTTGTCATGAAATGTCTAAAGATGTCAAATCCATTTGATCTAGCGAGTCATTTAGGATTGATATTTATTTGCTGATTTTTTTGTTTAGAGGATTTATCCAGTGATGTCAATGGTGTATTAAAGTCCCCTACTATGATTGTATTCTTGTTGATCTTTCCCTTGATATCTTCCAGGAGTGTTTTTTTTTTTTAATGTATTTGGGTGCTCTTGCATTGGTTGCATTTATGTTTATCGGAGTTATATCCTCTTGTGTTATCAATCCCTTTAGCATTATGAAATGACCTACCATATCTCTTATTATGGCCTTCACTTAGAGGTCTATTTTGTCAAATATAAGTATTGCTACCTCAGCTTTTTTTTTTTTTTTCATTTCCATTGCCTGAAAGATATTTTTCTATCCTCAGTGGATGGATAGATAGTTTTCCATTTTCAATCTGTGTGAATCCCTTGTAGACAAGCATATACATGGGTCATGTATTTTTATCCATTCACTCACTCAATGTCTTTTAATTGGAGCATTTAGTCCATTTACTTTTAAAGTTATTATTGAAAGGTAATTGTTTGTAGCCATTTTTATGTTTTGTACCTGTGTTCTTTATTACTTTTTTATTTCTTCTTTTTTACACAAGTCCCTCTAGCATTTCTTGCATTGCTGGCTTGGTAGTGATAAATTCCCTTAGCCTTTTTTTTTTTTCAATGAAGCTCCTTATTTCCCCTTCAATTTTGAATGATAGCCTTGCTGGATAAAGTCTTCTTGGATTTAGTCCCTTGATTTGCATCACTTTGTAAATTTCTTCATTCTGTTCTAGCCTGATGTGTTTCTGTTGAGAAATCATTTGATAATCTAATGGGAGCTCCCTTGTATGTAACTTTCTGTCTCTCTCTTGCAAACTCTTAGGAATCTCTCTTTGTCCTGAACATTTGCTATTGTAATGATGTATCTTGGTATGGGTCTTTTAGAGTTCATTTTGTTTGGAACTCTCTGATCTTGTGGTACTTTTTTCTTACCCACATCAGGGAAGTTTTCTGACATTATTTCTTCAAATAGGTTTTCTAATCATTGTTCCTTTTCCTGTTGTTCTGGCATCCTATTATTTGTATGTTGCTTCTTTTCATGTTGTCCCATAGCTCCCTTAGGCTGTTCTCCTGTCTTTTAATTTTTTTCTCCACTTGCAGTTTAGTTTGGGTGTGTTTTGCTTCCCTGTCTTCTAATTCGCTAATTGGGTCCTCTTTCCATGTTGTTGTTTTTTTTTTTTATTGCAGCTATATCACTTTTCTTTCCTTTTTGATTCTTACATAAGCTATTGATTTTTTCATCCATTTCTTCTTGATTCTTCCATAAGTTGTTGATTTTTCCCTCTATCAGGTTTATGAACTGTATGACCCTTATTCTGAATTGTTTTGTTGTTTTTTTTTTTTTTTTACAAAATAGCCATATTGTCTGATAGCAATGCTTGTCTCTGTTTTGCTTAGCTGCTTTTCTGGCAATTCCTCCTTTTTTTTTTTTCTTTGAGGTTTCTTTGTCTACCCATTTTTGGTCTCACCACGCATGGGCTACCTTTTGGGTGGCAGTGGCTCCTTGGGCTGCGGTTGCTCCTCAGGTGGTTGCTGATGTAGTTGTTCCTCAGTTGGCAGTGGCTCCTCTGGTGCGTGTGTTTGTAGCAATGGTGTCTCCTCTGGATGGTAGGGAAGGCTGCTCGAACAGCTGCTGTTCTTGGATGGGGGGTGGGTTGCTCATGTGGCTGCTGCTCCTCAGATAGGGGCAGACTGCTCATGTGGCTGCTGCTCCATGGTTTAGGGCTAGGTGCACACTGATAATGTTCCTCAGATGCGATAGGCTGTTTGTGAGCCTGCTGCTCTTTGGACAGGGGCAGGTTGCTTGCCAGGCTGGCACTCCTCACATGGGTGCAGGCTTCTCATGCAGCTGTTGCTCCTGGGGTCGGGGATGGGTTGCCTATTTGTTTGTTGCTTCTAAGGTGAGAGTGAGCTGCACATGAAGCTGCTGCTCCTTGTATGGGAGTGGGCCACTCACCCAGCTGCTGCTCATTGACCAGGTGCAGGTTGCATATGGCTGCTATTCCTCAGACCAGTGAGGGCAGCACAGGACTGCCGCTCCTCAGATGTAGGCAGTCTGCTCACGTGGCTACTCCTCTTGGACGGAGCAGGCCACTCACCCAGCTGCTGATTGTCAGTTAGGTGCAGGCTGCGTGTGGCTGCTGCTCTTCAAACCAGTGCAGGCTGCGCAGGACTGCTGCTTCTTGGATGTGGGAAGTCTGCTCATTTGGCTGCTGCTCCTTGGTCTGGGGTGGGATGCTTGGGTGGTTTCTGCTCCTCAGATGTGCTGCTCCCAGTGCTGCTATTTCTTGTACAGGGCTGGGCTGCTCACACAGCTACTGCTCCTTGGGCAGGGGATGGGCTGCTTGCATGGCTGCTGCTCCTGATCTGGGGGCAGGCCACTCAGCCAGCTGCTGCTCATCGGACCAGTGTAGGCTCTGTGTGGCTGCTGCTCCTTGAATGTGTCTGGGCTGCTCGCACTGCTGCGGCTTTTTGGATGGAGGCAGGCTGCTTGTGTGGCTGCTGCTCCTTGGACAGGTGCAGGGTGCGGGCTGTGCACAGTTGCTGCTCCTTAGATGGGGGTGGGCTGTGTAGGGCTGCTCTTTCGGCTGATGCTCCTCAGATGGGGCAGGCTGCTGGCATCATCGCTGCTCCTTGGATGGGGGAGTGGGTCATTTTTACAGCTGCTACTCCTTGGACAGGGGCAGGCCACCTGAGGCTACTGCTCTTAGGCCTGGAGTGGGCTACTCGAGGGGCTGCTCTTAGGACAATAGTGGGCTGCTCATGTGTCTGCTGGTTGTATGGTTGCTGTGCCCTGTGCTAAAGCTTTGGGTTGGTCAGAGGGGAGCTTGCTTCAGAACTCACAGGAGCCTGCACCCAGGGTAGCTGGATACTCGTTGACCATGGGACCACAGCTGAGGTAGCAGGACCCTGGCAGCGGTGGTTGTAGAGTCCCAGGTGTTATCTGAGGGCACCCTGGGTGGAAGTGAGGCTGGGCTCCCAGTTACAACAGCTCTCCCCTTCAAAAAGGCAAGGCCTCTGAGGACAAGCCAGCCTCCTAGTACTATATGCAATGCTAGCAGATGCTGCCTAGTTAGGTGAGCCAGGTTAGCCTTCCCCAGAATTTCCTGCAGGATCTAACTGTGCCTTACTCACATACACACACAAACACATTCCACATGACCACACACTCCTCTTTTGCTCCCTTCCTCACTGACGTTCTCTCCCTCACTGCTGCCTTCTTCCTTCCTCTATAGCTGTGTCTGGGGTGTTATTGACCCGTTCATAGATGGAATTTACTCTCCAGGTGTCTGCTTAATGTGGCTCGCTCTCTAGCTCTCGCTGAGTCTCCTTTATTAATTCTGATTGGGTATTATTCATTTCAGCTGTTCTTTCTATCTGTTCCGGGACTAGACTCAGAACACATCTGTCCGTTCCACCACCATTTTGTCTCCCTAGTTTCATTTTTTTGCATGTACCTGTCCAATTTCCTCAACATCATTTGTTGAAGAGATTTTTTTTTTTTACTCCATGTGTGCTCTTGCCTCATTTGTCAAATATTAATTGAGCATAATGGCTTGGGTCAATTTATGGGTTCTCTATTTTGTAACACTTGTCTTATGCTAGTACCAAGCTGTTTTGATTACAGTGGCTTTATAGGATAGTTTGATATCTGGTATTGTGATCCCTCCAATTTTGTTCTTCTTTCTGAAGATTGCTATGGCTATTCTGGGTCTTTTTTTTTTGGTTCTATGTAAGTTTTTGGAATATTTGTTCTAGATCTGTGAAATATGCCATTGGTATTTTAGTAAGGATTGCATTAAGTTTATCAATTGCTTTAGTAAGTATGGACATTTTAATTATATTAATTCTACCAATACATGAACATGTTATATTCTCCCAATTGTTTATATCTTCTTCTATTTTTTTTGTTCAACATTCTGTATTTTTCTGAGTACAGGTCTTCTACATCCTTGGTTAAGTTTATTCCTGAATATCTTATTATTATTATTTTTGTTACAATGGTAAGTGGTATAAAAATGCCATTGATTTCTGGTTGTTAATTTTGTATCCTGCTACATTGCTGAATTCGTTTATTAAATCTATTAGTTTTTTGGAGGAGTTGTTAGGGTTTTCTATGTACACTATCACATCATCTGAGTATAATGACAGTTTTATATCCACTTTTCCAATATAGATGCCTTTTAGGTTTTTCTTCATTTTTGATCACTATCACTAAAACTTGCAGTTGAATAAAATTATGTTGAATAAAAGTGGTAAACATGGACAATCTCATCTTATTCCTGTTCTTAGGGGAAATGTTTTTAGTTTTTGCCCATTGAGTATGATGTTGGCTGTAGGTTTGTTACATATGGTTTTTATTATGTTGATGTATGATCTCTCCTGTGGGAATCATGCCAGAGTTCCTGGATAGTCAAGGCAACTCTGTGAAGGCCTTGTTGATAGTATGCTGGATGGCCAAGGCCACTCTGAACATGGGAATCTTAATCATACTGTTCAAGGCTAAGATACCACAAGCAGATGCAAGGACAATGATCTCGTGGTATACTGCACACACATGACCTTCTATAAACTAAATTATTGATGTCATTGTTGGAAACTGGCCTCTTTAGTTTAAGTGGTATAATACGTTGCTGACCAGCCAGTGTGCTAAGAGTGCAGGAGTGCAGGATAGGCTGGATAGAGGGAAGAGGCCAGAGAGGCAAGAGCAGAGAGCCTACTTTTGGGGTGGTGACTCTAAGGGTAGAGTATGGCTACTCAGATAATAGCTGTAGATACAGAGACTAATGCTGCTTTTGTGAGAAAGGTATATTTATTTATCTGCTGGTGTGCGGCTATCTGTATGGGACTGTTGTGAAGAACTGTTTTGTCTGATGGCTACATGGCCACTGGCTTCTACTATAAAGGCTTTCTTATATACCCACAACTTCTCAGGGCTTCTCTGTCTATCACCCGATGTCCAAGAAGGTCCAGCCCTTGGTAAAAGGTTTCGGCCCTGACAGTTGTGCAGTGGTAAGGGTTTGAGAAGAAACCTACTTTAGCACTTGAAGTAATCAGTAGAATTCAGAAGGATATATGGACTTAAAGCAGCAACGATTGGGCTGCTCTGACACTTCTATTCTCACTTTGTGAGTTTTTATAAAAATGGGTGTTGGATTTTGTAAATTTAATAAAAATAGGTAATATAATATATTATGTTAATATATAATTAATAATATAAATAAACTTATATTTATTTTTTATTCGTGGCATAAGATTTTCTTTTATTCCAGGGATAAGATTTACGTGGTTGTAATAAATTAGTTTTCAATAATCGCTACTTAGTTTCATTTATTTAAAATGTGTTTTATTCATTCAAGAATAATGAGTATCTTTTTTTAAAAATATATTTTATTGATTTTTTACAGAGAGGAAGGGAGAGGGATAGAAAGTCAGAAACATCGATGAGAAAGAGACATCGATCAGCCGCCTCCTGCACGCCCCACAGTGGAGATGTGCCGCAAGCAAGCTACATGCCCCCGACCGGAATCGAACCCGGGAAACCAGTCTCAGCTAATGAGTATCTTTGAAGGTGAACATTTTGTAGCCAATTATCAAATATTGTGATTAGGTATTAAAGATGTATTCTTATTTTGTTGAAGATGGAACTTGCCCTCCTATTTTTTCTTATTCCCTTTGAGTAATTTCTATGGACAACTATTTTACTAATAAAATTCCTACATTTCATTATTTTCATATATTTTCTCTTTCAGCAAATTTTTTTTAACTTACAAAGTTGTCTTTATTGTTTTCTTCCTGCCTCACAGAGCATCAGGGTTGACCCCTCTTGGAAATAGGACATTTGAGAAGATAAATACTTATTTTGCCCCTCGCTCATCAGTAGGAGGAGGTTTAATAAAAATAGTAATATTATAATAATAATGATAATGATAGTAATAATAATGGCTGTGCTCAATAATAAAATGTCCCCTATAATTCCCTAATACACAGTTGATTGAAGCTTTGAGAAAAAGGATCCCCCTTTTTGGGGAAGGGCCAAAGTGGCCTGGAGACCTACCAGTGGGCTGACTGGGTGCCCATTTTTCACCAAGTAGCCTAAGCCCATTCCATCCCTGCTTAGGAATTCTCTTCTCCTGTAGATGGATTTCAGCCATTTTTTTAAATTTACAGTTAGTGTTTGATGCAAATAAATTCTATAAGATGAGAAGTCATTATGAATCAAAGCATAAATACACAAACACATATATAATACAAAATAGATGTACAGCATTCAGGTATGAAACAAAAGGGGATGTTCATTCACATATAGTAGCTGGAAATCTGTTGGGTATGGTGTTCCTGGATATGTTTCTAAAGATGGAAAACAATGACTTTGGTTATCAAGACTACTGTGGCCATATTAGATGAAGGAACATCTAAGCAACAGTGTGTGATCTTGTGAAAAAAACTTTCAGGAAGTGTCTATTGTTAGAAAAGTTCTGAGTATTGAGGTAATTGTGAAAATATTTACTTTCCAGAAATAAGCCCACATTAGGCTTTGGATTAGGTTATAACTATCTAAAAATATTGACCAATAACAGAAAGTGTTCCAAATGTGGCTATTCTGGTTCATAGTTTAAAAAAATTGTATGTACAGAAAGAGTATAGAAGTTTTTCTGAATTTAATGTAAGCTTCCAGTTTTTACTTCCCAAACACCTAGTTTACAGTTTTGGCTCCTTCACATATTTGCCTTTTCAGTTTTAAGATTTGCAAATTTTACTTTCAAAGCCAATCATTTTTTAAATTGTAAAATGTATTAAACATATGCAGAAATAAAAAAAAACATTTTAAAATTAGTTGATGTCAGTGTACTACTCTTCAGAATCAGTTTAGCTAAATGAATTTGGTGCTTTTGTTGAAAATCAGTAAAATTTACTCATGATACTTGGATTTGAGGTTTATTCAAATCTATATTACCCTGACACATATAAATCAATATGCAAAAAGTTAAGTTCTATGTCAAATCCAAAGCCTCAGAGGAAACAGTTTCGTTCCCATGAGAACAGTAATAACTTAACAACGTAAACTTTTATTTAAAGTGACATGGGCATTTTATTAGTACTGTGAGCCAATACATTGAGAATTTATAGGAACACCTGGAAGTTCCTTCTAATGTTCATATAAATAGAACCATAGCTTTGTGCATTACCTAACTGTTTTATGGCCTTATACCTTTAATGAACCAAATAAAAACTGTGTTCTGAATTTCATAATTTATCTCTAGGCAAAATCTATTGATTTTTAAGGTAGAATTGTATGTGTCCACATTTAAGAAAATCACATCTGAACTGATTTAAGGAAATCACATTTAAGGAAATCACTTCTGAACTAATTTTGGATGTGTCTCTCTTCATCTTGTACATAAAAGTCCTGCAGATTTAATGTTGTTGGCATTCATCATCTAGTCAAAACCTGCACATGCTCTTCAAACCAACCAAACTTGAGATCCTCAACATTTTCTGTGCCAATAAAATTAAGTATAGAATTAGAAAATTCAATGAAGACTTGTTTTTTCCTGTTACACTGGATATCTAGATGCAATTTGGATTGGGTTTAGAAGATGGAGAAGTATAGACATTTCTTGGCCCAAGTCTTTTTTTTTTCTTTTTTTGTAGTATAAAGTATTCCCATTCTTTTTTTCTTTTTCTTTTTAATTTAAATTCTTTATTGTTTAAAATATTATATATGTCTTCTTCCCCACCGCTCCCATTGACCTCTCCCCAGCCATTCCCATCCCCCAATACATGCCCTCATGCTTCTATTGTCTGTGTCCATGGTTTATGCTTATATAAGTTGTTTGGTTGATGTTTTACCCTTCTTCTCCCACTGTCCCACACTCCCTTTGCCTTTCCTCTGAGGTTAGACAGTCTGATGCTTCTATGATTTTGGATTTATTTTTGTTCGTAGTTTATGTTGTTCATTATATTCTACAAATTAGTGAGATCATGTGATATTTATCTTTTTCTGAATAGCTTATTTTCCTTAGTGTAATGCTCTTCAGGTCCATCCATATTGTTGCAAATGGTAAGAGTTCCTTCTCTTTTTCATGGCAGCATATTATTTCATTGTGTAGATGTACCATAGTTTTGTTTTTCTTGTTTTTTAAAATCTTCATTGTTCAGATTATGACATATGTTCCTCTTTTTTTCTCCCCATTGCTCCCCTCCACCTGGTTCCCACCCCCCACCAGGCCTTACCCACCTCCCCCTACCTCGTCCATAAGTGTAAGCTCTTTGTCCATTTTTTTCCTGCACCCCTCACAACCTCTTCCCTCCAAGAATTGTCAGCCTGCTCCCTTTCCATGCCCCTGATTCTATTACATTCACCAGTGTGTTCTGTTCATCAAGTTTTTTATTCATTTGATTTTTAGGTTCACTTATTGATAGATATGTGTTTGTTGTCACTTTGTTGTTCATAATTTTTTTATCTTTACCTTTTTCTTCTTCTTCTTAGAGAATACCCTTTAGAATTTCATTTAATACTGTTTTAGTGGTGATGAACTCCTTTGGCTTTTTCTTGTCTGTGAAGCTCTTTATCTGCCCTTCAATTCTAAATGATAGCTTTGTTGGGTAGAGTAATCTTCGTTGTAGGTTCTTGCTATTCATCACTTTGTATATTTCTTGCCATTCCCTTCTGGCCTGCATAGTTTCTGTTGAGAAATCAGCTGATGGGCATATGGGTACTCCTTTGTAGGTAACTAACTGTTTTTCTCTTGCTGCTTTTAAGATTCTCTCTTTGTCTTTTGCCCTTGGCATTTTACTTATGATGTGTTTTGGTGTGGCCCTCTGGATTCCTCTTGTTTGGGATTCTCTGTGCTTCTGGTACTTATAAGTCTATTTCTTTCACCAGCCAGGTAGGGGAAGTTTTCTGTCATTATTTCTTTGAATAGTTTTTCAATATCTTTCTCTCTCTCTTCTTCTGGCACCCCATAATTTGGATGTTGGTGTGCTTAAAGTTGTCCTAGAGGTGCCTTACACTATCTTCATATTTTTTTTATTATTTTTTTCTTTTTGCCTTTCTCATTGGGTATATTTTACTTCTTAGTATTTCAAATATTTAACTTGATTCTTGGGATCTTCTTGTCCAGTGGTTGGCAAACTGTGTCTGGCAAGCCACATGTGGCCCATGAGCCAGAGTTTGCCACTATGTTCACTAATGAGTTTGCTGACCACTGCTCTAGTCTGTTGTTGAATCTCTGTATATTATTCTTTATTTCAGTCAGTGTGTACTTAATTTCTGATTGGTCCTTTTTCATATTCTTGAGGATATCACTAAATTTCTCAGAGGTTTCTAGAAGATTCTTGAGTAATCGTATAACTATGGTTTTGAACTCTATATCCCATATTTTGCTTTCATCCATTTCTTTCATTTGTGACTTGTTTTTTTGTCTCCACATTTTGGCTGCTTCCCTATGTTTGTTTCTATGTACTGGGTAGCTGCTAAGTCTGCTTGAGTTAATAAAGTGGGCTTGTGAGGTAGGTGTCCTCTAGGACCCAGTAGCTCAGCCTCCCCTGTAACCTCAGGTGGACACTCTTTATGGGCTGTGTGCACAATCTTGTTGTAGTTAACCCTTGATAGCTATTGGTATCACTGGGAGGAATTGACCTCTAGGTCAATTGGCTATGATGACTATTTATCTCTACATTGGAAGATTTGTTGTGCAGGAGACACTCTAATGGGGTAGGACTTTTTTCAGTGGGTATTTAGTGCTCACTGAGTCTGCCCCTTGAGTGTTTCTCTTAGGGATATGAAGAGTTGTAATCCAGTATGTTCTTACTCTGACCACTGGGTATACTGACTCTTGGATCTCCAAGGTGGTGAGAGGTTATTCACTGTCTGGGGCTTCCCAGCAGGAGCTACAGAGTCCTCTTCATATTCCTCCTCTTTGTTTGGGGTTTGGAAGTGCCTAAACAATGCCTAGTGGTAAAGCAAGGCAGTCTGCTGCTGCCAGGCCTTTGGCCTTCTTTTGGAAGCTCTAGGGTTCTCTGACCCAGTTGCAGTTTGACAGGTTTTAAGCAGAGAAAGGACAGGCCATTCATATCCAAAAGCCAATATGCACAGCTTGAATGGGATTGTAAATTGGGTGGGGGCGGGGTCTCTGGGAATCACCAGAGGAGAGCAAACAGCAATGGCTGCCAGTCAGTCCTGCACCAGGAAAAAAGGTCCGTGGGTCTCCATTTCCTGCTCCTCCATGCAGGAGCATTGATAGTTGGGAGCACCTCTGAGAGAAAGCCACCCTTCAGACCGTCCCGTTTCTCCCTGTGTGTTCTGGGTCCCACAGAGTATTGCCCGGAACTGGAGTTCAGAGAAAGCTGGAGCTTGTATCTCCCTCCTGATTAAAGAGCAGCACATCCAGGTGCCAGCACGTTCCTGTGCCTCCACATTTCTTACCAGTCTCAATGTGCTTTCCTCACCTCTCTAGTTGTGGAACTTCCACTCAGTTAGCTTTTCTGTGGTTCTGGATGGTAGTTGTTCTGCCTTTTAGTTGTAATTTTGATGTGGTTGTAAGAGGCAGCAAGTATAGGTGTTTACCTATGCCACCATCTTGGTTCTCTGACGTACCATAGTTTTTTAATCCACTCATCTGATAATGGGCACTTAGGCTGTTTCCAAATCTTAGCTATTATAAATTGTGCTGCTATGAACACAGAGGTGCATATATCCTTTCTGATTCGTGTTTCTAACTTCTTGGGATATATTCCTAGAAGTGGGATTACTCGGTCAAATGGGAGTTGCATTTTTAATTTTTTGAGGAAACTCCATACTGTTCTCCACAGTGGCTCACCAGACTGTATTCCCACCAGCAGTTCACGAGGATTTCCTTTTGCTATACATCCTTGCCAGCATTTGTTGTTGGTTGATTTGGATAATAGCTGTTCTGAGAGGTATGAAATTATATCTCATTGTCTTTTTGATTTGCATCTCACAGATGATTAGTGACCTTGAACATGTTTTCATATGTTTTTTGGCCTTCTGTGTATCCACTTTCAAAAAATGTCTATTTAGGTCCTTTGCCCATTTTTTATTAGATTGTTTATTTTCCTTTTGTTCAGTTGTATGAGTTCCCTATAAATTTTGAAGAATAAACCCTTATCAGAAATGGCATTGGCAAATATGTTCTCCCGTGCAGTGGGATTTCTTATTGTTTAGCTGATGATTTCTTTTGCTGTGCAGAAGCTTTTTATTTTGATGTAGTCTCATTTGTTTATTTTCTCCTTAGTTTCTATTGTCCTAGGAGCTGTATCTATAAAGATATTGCTATGACATATATCTGATATTTTGCTGCCTATGGATTCTTCTAAAATTTTATGGTTTTCTATCTTATGTTTAATTCCTTTATTTATTTTGAATTTATTTTTTTTTGTATGGCGTAAGTTGGTGGTGTAGTTTCATTTTTTTCTTTTTTCATGTAACTGTCCAATTTTCCCAACACTGTTTATTGAAGAGACTATCTTGACTTCAATGTATGCTCTTGCCTTTTTTTGTCAAATATTAATTGAGAATCATGGCTTGGGTTGATTTCTGGGTTCTCTGTTCTGTTCCATTGATCTATATGTCTGTTCTTGTGCCAGTACCAGGAAATTTTGAGAACAGTGGCTTTGTAATATAGCTTGATATCTGGTATTGTATTCCCTCTTACTTTGTTCTTCTTTCTCAGGATTGCTGCAGCTATTTGGGTTCTTTTTATTTCATATGAATATTTGGAGAGTTCCTTCTAGGTCTGTGAAATATTCTATTGATATTTTAATGGGGATTGCACTGACTCTTTGAACAGTAAATTATACAGAAGACACTGGCTGTTGACTGCAGAGCATAGCCATTTGCCCTGGTGATGACATTCACTGGACTTAGGATAGTACAGGTATTGTGGGAGGGTTTACTTGCAGGTATGATAACAGTTGTTTGATTTGAATAAATCTGGGTGAATAGGAGCAGTGCCTGAAGCAGCAGCCCCAGTTGTAACCTGGCTAAATGGTTCTGGCCATGTCCTCTCCATTGGTGGATCTCACTGGATGGTGAGTACATGGAGAACTGCTGGCTGTGGGCAGGTGCAGGCAAAATCTCTTTTGTGCTATTCTTTTTTAAAATTTTATTTTATTGTTTAAAGTATTACATATAGTAGTACATATATCTCCTTTTTTTCCCCATTGACTTTCCCCAGCCCACCCTACATGCCCTCATCCTTTTGTACTATTCTTATCAAGTTTTGATACCATCTTTACATTAAGAATAAAATGGTGTGAATTTTTTATTTCATCTCTATGTTCTGTGATAGTTTAAATAGATCTATAAATATGTATCTTTTGAATATTTGAAATGATTTACTGGTAAATTGGTTTGTGCCTATTTCATGTATAAGGGAATTTTTTTTTTTGAGAGCTTTCCCAATTAACTGAGTTTGTTAACTTTCCTTTTTAAACTTTATTAAAGTTCCTACCATACATTATGCACTTAATATAAGCTGTGCTTTATTGACTAGAATGTTTCTGACCCATCTTCAGGCATAGAAACATACTACTCATACTTACTATTCCCTAAATTTTGACAATTATATCACTTTAATCTAAATTTTTATGAAGTTATTGTCATGTGTGAAATGGTAATGGTCCTCAAAGTTATAATAACAGTAAGCCTTGTTAGTGATTTTGACCATCAAGGGAATTGCTCACATATATTATTGATTCTTAAAATTAACATTTAAATAGAATGTAAAAGTAATTGAATAGGGCAGCCCAGTTGAGTAGAAGAGGGGAAAGAGAAAGGGGAAGAAAGAGGATGATGAGGAAAAGGTGATATGAAGAAGGAAACACAGTATCTATGATGCCAAGGTAGATTTGCTAGCAAGTAGAGAAATAACACAAATAAAATGATCAAATACTAACTTTGCTCACTTCACAATTATACCAAGAATTGACCCTAATGATATATGGCTTTTGATTTTCCAATTGAATAAGGCAAATATTTCTTCCAGGCATATTTCATTTAGCCATTTGATTTTTCTAAACTTCCTGCTTCCTTTTCCAGTTTACAAAAATCATCATTCTGTACTTCCTGGTGACCAAACATTTTTCAAATACTTCTCAACTCAAGTAGAGGCAGACTATTTAACTTCCCAGGGATTTTAGAGGGGAAGATAAAGTATGAGAAGTAAACATTAATGTGACAGTGACACATTGATTGGTTATCTTCCATATGCAGATGAGACCTGAAACCCAGGTATGTGACCTTGACCGGAAATGGAATCCAGGAACCTCCAGAATGTAGGCCAATACTCTAACCACCTAGAAACACTGGCCAGGGCCAAAATATGACTTTTTATTTATTTAAAATTTTTAATATATTTTTTTACAGAGAATAAGGGAGAGGGATAGAGAGTTAGAAACATAGATAAGAGAGAAACATTGATCAACTACTTCCTACTGGGGATGTGCCTGCAACCAAGATACATGCCCTTGACTGGAATCGAACCTGGGACCTTTTAGTCAGCATGCCAACACTCTATCCACTGAGCCAAACCGGTTAAGGCCAAAATATGACATTTTAAAGTCAACTTATTCACAATAAAATGTTACCCTCATTTGGAAGATTTTTAAAGGGAATATAATAATGGAATTTTTAAAGATATGTTTTCTACTGGAAAAATAAGAGCATTATTCTTATTTTATTGAATTCTTTTCTATCAGGTTTTTCTTTTCTGATTAAAATGCTTTATAGTCTATTTGATCTTGTTAACTTTGAAAACACTGTATAATTATTTCAAAGGCATACCAGAAATGGCCTTAGAAAACAAATCCTCAAAATGGAATTCTGGCATTAGATTGCTCATATACTAGAGGGGAATACAATCACTTTGTTGAGGGAATGAGACTCTGGTAAGTTGTAGCATGGAGTACACTATAGTTACTCAAATAGTCTCCAATGGTGGCATGAGATCAAATGTAGATGGAGGACTAGCAATAGGAAGATAGAGTGGCTATGGCTCCTTGGCTATGGCTAAAACAGTGATAAAAAGGTCTCTAAAGTCAGAAAATGTTTAAGGATAAAGGGAGAAATTAAAAATTGTGGTTATTTACCCAGAATATACTCAGATAGTTAGAAAAACTGACAATTTTGTGGGAATTTCATACATTCTGTAGTTACACAGCATCATGGCTGAGGTACAAACTCTGAAGCCTGATATATGGGTTCTAGAGTTGCAGCACAACTTTTGGGCATTAGTCTAAGCTGATGGTACTGGTTGGAAATGAGTGGGACCCTGAGGTAAGGAATGAAATCATTTGGGCAGACAAAGAAGAAGCTAATAAGTTTATACCTCCAATTGCCCTGAATTCTTCCCATCAGGCAACCCCTTCCTAATGTAGAAATGCCCTCATGAATGCACCTGGGAACTTGCTAATGATAGGATGCTGGTTCTTTTCAAGTGTAAGCCCATACCAGTGCTAATAGCCTCCAGGCCAATACGAGAATTAAATTCCAGTAGAGCCCAGATGGAGGAACACAAGACCTATTTTTTGGAGGAGATAGGCCATCAGCCAAAAGAGTTGCAAGATCTTGCCAATTTTTATCTGCTGGTGGCCATGGAGCATATATAGGAATGTATTATAAAGCTGCTAGACCAATAGAAATCCTATATAATAAAGAGGTAATATGCTAATTGACCATCACTACAACACACAAGATTACCACCCCCATATGGGCACAAGATGGCTGCTACAAGAAGCTGGTAGGGGATGGCAATTGTGGGCAACCAGGCCAGCAGGGGAGGGCATTTGGGGGTTACCAGGCTGGCAAGGGAGGGCAGTTAGAGGTGACCAGGCCTGCAGGGGAGGACAGTTAGGGGAGACCAGGGCAGCAGGAGAGTGTGGTTAGGGGTGACCAGGCCAGCAAAGGAGGGTAGTTAGGGGCAAATGAGCCAGCAGGGGAGCAGTTAGGCATTGATCAGGATGGCAGGGGAGTGGTAAGGGGGTGATCAGTCTGGCAGGCAAAAATGGTTAGAGGCAATCAGGCAGGCAGGCAGATGAGCATTTGGGAGCCAGCAGTCCTGGGTTGTGAGAGGGATGCCAAATTAGAGAAGGTGCAGGCTGGGCTGAGGGACACACACACACACACACACACGCGCGCGCGCGCGCTCCCACGTGTGTGCATTCATGAATTTTGTGCATTGGGCCTCTAGTTAAATATAAGGGTTGATTTAACTGTATATATTGCCATTGGTTTATACACAATTTGGAATTCAATGTGTTGACTTGAGTCTACTATGCTGGCTAATTGAATCCTGGACTCAATAGTGACCTAAAATAAAAAGGTTCAAGTATGGGAACCTTCCTAATGGAACAAAAAAATGTTAAGTTGAAATGGACTCTATTAGATACAATTTGATTAACTACCTTCTAATCAGGTCCCTTTCATTTTTTCACTCCCTTCCTCAGTAGGGCCTGGAGGACACTTCCTTGACCAAGGTATTCAGCTGATAAGGGAGCACCAGCATCTTTGGAAAGCAGTATGTGTCTGATATATATAGGCCAGAGATGATGATGAAAAATTCTTCTCCTAAAAGTAGAAGAAACCAGTTGATAGTTCTTAAGTGATAGCGCCAAGGTGGGCAGAATTACCATAAGAAGCTATAGAGAGAGTGGTAATCATGGATCTGCAGTGATGGCTAATTGATCTAATTGCTGCAAGTGAAACACATGAACACCTTACCAAGAAGATGCTTCATGTATATCAGAGGGAAAAAAATAATTTTGTGGGTAGAAACCTAACCTATGTTATTGTGGTAGGGGTTCATATCTAATACCAGTACAACTGAAGCAGTTCACAGACTCAGAGTTCATAGACTGAAAGTAAGGAAAGTCCCTGGTGCAAGGAAGTCACAGCTATATACAGTCATTTCCTTCCCCACCTCCCCTCAGCCCCACCACCCCATCTTACCTAAAGAGACCTGTGCATCAGGTTTACTGCACACAGGGAAAAATTTTTTTCAGATTTCTTGTAGATTATTTTATACTGGCTTTTTAAACTGTGATGCACAAGTTTAATGTAAGCCTAAGGAGTCAGGTGATTTAAATGCCTTTGCCCAAGTCTGTCCCCAAAGGGGCCAGTAGGACCCATTATTTCCTTGAGCCAAGAATGTATAGAGGGACAAATATGTCCTTGGTTATAGATAGAATTAGTATCCAGAAGAAACCCTATGGTTGTTTTCTGAGGAAAAGATGAAGTGGAAGGTCCTGGAAAAATGTTTTTCTCATTCAGTCCATAAATGAATATGGTAAACCAAAAGCAATAATGAACCCTGGGTGAATTTCAGAGATTTCAAAGACTTAAAAGATGTACTACTACTTTGTAATTAATTACCATCTTTATCTTAATTATGTTGTAAAATCCAAATGGTTTGTAATAAATCACCATAGCAGAGTGATTCTTTAACTTTACTGAGCATCATAATAACCTGAAGGGAAATTGAAGAACAGAGTGCTGGGTCCTATCTCCAGGATTTCTGAGTCATTAAGTCTTGGATGAAACCTAAGCATCTGTATTTTTAACATTTCCAGGTGATTGTAATCTTGCTCGTCTTGGGGAAGCTTTTTGAGAATTCTGTTGTAGATATTTAAACTTAATGAGGTGGCGATGATAATTCTAACTGCTCTTCTAGCTGCATATATTATCAAGCAAATGAATCTGTGGCTCCTCCCATTTGGTATATAGAATTTGAATGATCTAAAACATTTTTTTTAAATCATTAAAAACAAAAGTACTCAAAAGCAACTTGCTTTCATGGGGCAGTGTACCTTTTCTATCCTACCTCAGGGTTATATCTGTTTTTTAGCCAACTGTCCTGATGTAAACTGGAGGGAAACCTGATTATTCTGACCCTACAGACCTTAAAGTGGCCCTTTTTATTGGTGATATTATGAAATGGCCCTAGTGAGCAGGAAATATGAGGCATTCCAGATGGCTTGGGAACACATATGCATGGCAGAAGTGGGAAATAAATTCTGCAAAAGTTAAAGGACCTAATAGATCTGTGATGTATCTAATAGGTCTGAGGAGCTGGGATGTGCTGGGATATAACCACTAAGGGAGAAATTGCTGTATCTTATGCTACTCACCATTAGGAAAGAATTACAGTGCTGGTAGGACTTTGGAAATTGTGTATATCATATTTGGGAGGGGGGGGGGGAAGTTGTTGGTGGTTCTAACCCAGTTACTGGCTGGTGTGTAAATATACCTTTTTTTAAAAAAGCTCAATTGAGCCGAGACCTGTTTGGCTCAGTAGATAGAGCGTCGGCCTGCAGACTGAAAGGTCCCAGGTTCGATTCCGGTCAGGGGCATGTTGTGGGCGAATCCCCAGTAGGGGGTGTGCAGGATGCGGCTGATTGATGTCTCTCTCTCATCAACGTTTCTGACTTTCTACCCCTCTCCCTTCCTCTCTGTAAAAAATCAATAAAATATATATTTTTAAAAAAGCTCAATTGAAGCATAATTTGCACAAAATAAAATTAATTAAGTTGATAAGTTTTGGCAAATATATTCAATTACATAATAATCACCAAATAACCAAATTCATGATATAGAAGCTCTCCATCACTCTAACATGTTTCACTCATCAAGATTTTATCAATATAGTTTTGCCTTTTTTAGACTTTGTATAACAAAATTATATAGTATTTAAGTCTTTTGAATATGCTCATTTTTTTTTTCAGAATAACCAATTTAGATTCATCAATGTTGTAGCTTATTCCTTTTCATTGCTGAGTAGTATCCCATTCTTTAGATGTACTGCTGTTTATCTGTTCATCTCCTAATTGATGAATATTTGTGTTATTTACAGCTTTTTATGATTATGAATAAAGATTCTACAAACAATTGTATGATAGTTCTAAGTTCTCCACATAGCCAACAGAACATGATATTGTTAGTCTTCTTTCAAGCCATTCTTGTAGATGTACAATGGTATCACATTTTGGTTTCATTTGCATATGCCTAATAACTAAAGATGTTGAGCATCTTTGCCATCCATATATCTTCTCGGGTGTAATGTCTGTTTAATTATTATGCCTATTAAATTTTCCTTCTTATTGCTTAACTTTGAGAATTTGTTAAATATTCTGGATACATATTCTTTGACAGAAATGTGATTTGCAAATATTTGCCCCAGTCTATAGCTTGACTTTTCATTTTCTTGATAGTTTTTTGCAAAGTAAAGTTTAAATTTTAATAATCCTAATTTATCAGTTTTTTTTCTTTTATGGTATATATTTTGATGTCATGTTTAAAAACTCTTTGCCTAACTAATATCAAGAAAATATTGTTTCCTGGTTTTCTTTTAAAAGATCTATCTATCTATCTATCTATCTATCTATCTATCTATCTATCTATCATCTGTCATCTCTCCATCATCTACCTACACACACACACACACACACACACACACACACACACACACACACTATATTTAACCCTTACTGGAATATATTTTTCCACTGATTTCTAAAGAAAGTGGAAGAGAGGGAAGAGAGGAGAGAGAGAGAGAGACAGAGAGAGAGAGAGACAGAGAGAGAGAGAGACAGAGAGAGAGAGAGAGAAAAGGAGAGAGAAACAACATGAGAGACACGGAGATTGGTTGCCTGTGCCTAATCAGGGCCAGGAAACAAATGGCAACTGAAGTATATGACCTTGACTAGGAACTGAACCTGTGATCCTTCTAAACCAAACCAGCTAGGGCTGGATCTATATTATAAGTTAATTTTTATATAAGGCATAAGGTACAGGTCAAGTTTCATTTTTTTTTTTTGCATATGTATGCTCCTTTGTTCTGTTTCTAATTCTTTTGTTGTAGGGTTATATTTGTTATTAACCTTTTTTTTTTTTTGTCTTATAAATTTTTGGTTGGTTTGTGTACATTTTCATTTGTTTCCAGGAAAGTTTTGATTTCTTCCTTAATTTATTTAGTATGATTGCATTGATGTTTATCTCTCCCTTAAAGTCCATCACGAGTTTTTTTTTCTTTTTATTTATTTTATTGTTTTAAATATTACATATGTTAGTACATATATCTCCTCCTATATTGGATGCATATATTTTAACAAGGGTTATATTTTCCTCTTGGATTGATTTCTTTAGTATTATGTAATGACCTTTATCTCTTTTAAGGCTTTTGGTTTAAAGCCTATTTTGTCTTATATGAGTATTACTACCCTAGTTTTTCTTTTTTGTTTCCATTTGCATGGAATTTTTGCCCCATAACTTCACTTTCATATGTGTGAGTTCTTTTACTGAAATGAGTCTCTTATGCAGAGCATATATGTGGACCTTGTTTTCTTATCCATTCTAATAACCTGTGTCTTTTTCTTAAATTAAATTTTATTATTCAGATTATTACATTTGTTTCTCTTTTTTCCCCTCCATAGCTCCCTTCCAGCCGGCTCCCACCCTTCCCTCTACCCTTACCTCTCTCCCATTGACCTAATCTATAGGTGTATGATTTTTGTCCAATCTCTCCCTGCACATCCCTCACCCCTTTACCCCTGAGAATTATCAGTCCACTCCCTTTCTGTGCTCCTAATTCTATTATATTCACCAGTTTATTCTGTTGATCAAACTTTTATTTTACTTAATTTTTAGATTCACTTGTTGATAGATATATATTTGTTTTTCATATTTTTTTATCTTTTACCTTTTTCTTCTTCCTCTTCTAAAAGAGTACCTTTCAGCATTTCATATAATACTGGTTTGGAGTTGATGAACTCCTTTAGCTTTTACTTATCTGTGAAACTCTTTATTTACCCTTCAATTCTGAATGATAGCTTTGCTGGATAGAGTTTTCTTGGTTGTAAATTCTTGCTATTCATCGCGTTGAATATTTTTGCCACTCCCATCTGGCCTGCATCGTTTCTGTTGAGAAATCAGCTGACAGTCGTATGGGTGCTCCCTTGTAGGTAATGAACTGCTTTTCTCTTGCTGCTTTTAATATTTTCTCTTTGTCTTTTGCTCTTGGTATTTTAATTATGATGTGTCTTGGTGTGGTCCTCTTTAGATTCCTTTTATATGGGGTTCTGTGTGCTTCCTGGACTTGTAAGTCTATTGCTTTTACTAGATGTGGGAAGTTTTCAGTCATTATTTCTTTAAATAGGTTTTCACTATCTTGCTCTCTCTCTTCCTCTGGCACCCCTACAATTCTTATGTTGGTACGCTTGAAGCTGACCCAGAGGGTCCTTACATTATCTTCACATTTTTGTATTCTTTTCTCTTCTTGCTTTTCCAGTTGAGTGTTTTCTGATTCTTTATATTTCAAATTTTTGACTTGATTCTTGCCTTCTTCTAGTCTGCTGTTAATATTTTTATTTCAGTCAGTGTATGTTTAATCTCTAGTTTGATCTTTTTTTATCTCTAGTTGGTTCTTTTTCCTCTTCTCTTGGGTCTCACTAACTTTATCCAACTTCTCTAGGATATTCTTGAAAAACCTTATAAGTGTAGTTTTGAACTCTATATCCAGTCGTTTGTTTTCCTCCATTTCTTTTGTTGGATTCAGCCTTATGATACCAGACTTGCAAAACTACAAAAGCCTCTCTGTTGAGCTTGGGATGGGTGAAGACTCAGGGCTTAAGGGACCACCTTGCCTTCCAGTCGGCTCCACCCTCCACGACCCCTGAGTCTCTTGTGACTGGGTAATCGCTGGAGTGGTCCTTGTGCTCTCTCTCTCTCTCTCTCTCTCTCTCTCTCTCTCTCTCTCTCTCTCTCTCTCTGCCTCTAGATTGCTGCCCCTCTAGTTCTCCTGCGCTCTGAGACCATATGAGTCTGGGTCCCCAGGGTTTTGCCTGAAAACCGGGGTTTAGTGGAGTTAGAAGTAACGAAGTTGGGAAGGTCTGTCTCTTGCCCACTCGTGAAAGCCAACGGCACAATCAGCAGTTGGTCCTCTGTGCACAGTGATGTGTGTGCCACCAGACTTCTGATTTTTTGCAACTCCCTAAATTTCCATGCACTTCTCCTTTTTCACACTCCATATGAGTTTTGGCTGGATCTGGGGTTTAGTGTTATAGGATAAGAGGTTCAGTGCTATTGTGAGTCTCCATCTCCCTCCCACCAGAGAAAGCCAGCCAGGTTCTCTGGCACCCGCTCTCTTCATGTGTGTGTCTCCGTACCTCAGCTTTTTGCAGGTCTTCTGGGTCTCTGTGAGCCTCTCTCTTTCCTTCTAGTTGTAGAATTTCCACTCAGCCTGCTTTCCTGTGGTTCTGGATAATGTCTGTTCTGTCTTTTAGTTGTAGTTTTGAAATTGTTGTGCGAGGCAGCAGTGTAGGTGTTTCCCTATGCTGCCATCTTGGATTCTCTAACCTGTGTCTTTTTATTGAAGGACTTAATTCATTTACATTTAAGATTATTATTGACAGGTATTTAATATTGCCATTCTTATTCTTTATGTCTGTTTTGTTCTCTTTCTCTTTATTTCTTCTTTTTACACCAGTCCCTTTAGCATTTCTTGCAATGTTGGTTTAGTGGTAATAAACTCATTTAGCCTTTTTATTTTGTCTGGGACATTCTTTATTTCATCTTCAATTTTCAATGATAGCTTTCATAGATAGTCTTAGTTTCTGATCCTTGTTTGTCATTACTTTGAATATTTCATGATATTTCCTTTAGGCATGTAGTATTTTCATTGAGAAATCAGGTGACAGTTTTATGGGAGCTCTCTTGTAGATAACTATCTTTCTTTTACTGCCTTTAATATTCTTTCTTTGTTGTTAACTTTACCATTTTAATTATGATATGTCTTGTTCTTTTTATGTTCATTTTTATTGGAACTCTCTGTGCTTCCTGAACTTGTGTGACTTCTCCTTCACCCATTTAAGGAAGTTTTCTGTCAATATTTTTTCAAGCAGTTTACTAATTCTTTGCTCATTTTCTTCTTATTGTGGTATATCTATAATTTGGATGCTGTTACATTTCATATTGTTCCACAGTTTCCTTACACTTCTGTTTCCCAACCTTTTTTTTGACCATGCCCCACCTAAGCATCTCTGAAATCCTGATCCCCCCTGTGACATATAATTCTTATAACTCTAAAAGTGAACTCCTATTCATGTGGAGAAAGCCTAAATGGCCGTTAACTTTGTCTAAATAAGCTTCCAAAGAACATGCCATCCATGAAAGAGAAAATGAAAGAATGAAAGGACATTGAAGTACTGAGGAAGAAATTGCTAAGAAATTGTTAAAAGATAATAATATAAAGTGGTAAGAAAAAATAGCAAATAAAGTGTCAAAACATGTAACAGAGAACTGAAATGCATAAATATACCAAAACATATATTTATATACCATATGTAAGTCTCCTAGAGACATAAGAAGTGCAAAATATTCACTGTTAATAACCCATTCTTGAATTACCCCTCTTAAAGTCAAATTGCCCCCCTGTGGGGCATGTACTTCAGAGTCCATTGTCCTCATGCCTTTTAAGTATTTCTTTATTTTTGTTGCTCTAATACCTTGTTTTTTTTCTACCTTGTTTCTTAATTTGCTGATTTTGCTTTTCAGGTTATTTTTTTTTTTTTCAGCTATGTCATTCTTCATTTCTGACTGGTTCTTATTAATAGTTCTATATCATTTTTTATGCTGATGTAGTTCTCACTAAGTTCCTTGTAGTTCTTACTAAGTTGTTTAAGCTTCCTTGAAATTATTACGTTGAAGTTTATATCTGATAAATTGCTTGCCTCCATTTCATTTAGTTCCTTATCTGCATATCCCTCCTATTCTTTCATTTAGGGCTGTTTCTTTGTTTTCCATTTTTGCTGTTTCTTTTTGTTGTTTCTGTGTCTTTGATAAGACAGCTTTGCCTCCTTAGGGTGGCTTTCTTGTAAGAACCAGTGGTATAGTCTCCTTGATCTTGTGACATGGTTACTCTAGAAATGTCTCCTGTTGAATTTGGGTCTTGGTTGCTGTTATCCCATTCATGGATTGGCTCAACCCTCAGGCTTGTTGTCTCAACTCCAACTTTGTAGTGCTAACTTTTATACAGGTGCTGACAGAATAAAATAAGACAAAAATCTGACCAAGCTGAAAACAACAACAAAAAATACCAAAACAACAATAATAAAAACAATCCCAGCAATAAGACTATAACATACAGAAGCATGCATGCACACATGGGCACACATACACACATGCACAATTTAAAAAGACATAAGACCAAAAGAATTAGAGGAGAAAAACAAGGTAATGAAAAAAAAGTTAACAAGGGAGAAACAAAAAGAGAATAAATATAAGTAAACAGAAGACAGAAAAATAAATAATTAAAACATAAAAATACTGAATAAAATGAAATACTGACTAGGAAAGCAAAAGTGGGGAAAGAAAAAGAATAGCAAAAAAAATTAAATTAATAAAAAGGTAAAGAAAATGAGAAAAAAATAGACTAAAATCAGATAGGAAAAAGAAAACATGAAAGTAAAAACAAAAAGAAGAGAAAGAAAAATCAAAGCAAACAACAAAATAACCCCTTGGATCTATTATTTGTTGGGCTCACTGGATATTGCTATGAGGTTTTTGGGTCTGCCCCTTTGGTGTATTAGTCCTGAGCCTCCTGAAGTTCTCTGCTGCTGGCCAGTGTGAGTCACTGCCCCCGCCTCTCCCAGGGCAATCTGACTGAAGCCTTGGAGTGCAGATCCCTAAGTAGTCCAGTGAGTGGGTCTTCCTACCCCAGAAGCTGAATCAAATTCAGGACTCACCCCTTGAGTATCCTTGTTCTGAGCTGCTCTTCCATCCCCCGGACTCTGAAGAGGTATCTGGGTCCCAGTTGTGAAAGTTTAAACAGACTCAAATTGGAGGTGGTGCCTATAGCTTATAGGAAGGGTGTGCAGACACTTCTTATCCTTCCAATGCCTCAGTTGTGCTTGGGTCACTGGCACAAGCTTATTACCAGCCCAAGCAGTTGGGATATTTAAAAAAAAATCTAGACCCACTTGGCTCTAATTTTTCAGCATAGCTCTCTCTTGCTCGGTAGGGCTTCACCAAGGCTCCCCCAGGCCAGATAAATGAGTTTTTTTTGTTCTGCAAGATCCAGATTTCTGGCCCAGTATCATTCCTCAGGTTGGGTAAAGAGTACCTCCTCTTCACTCAAGGTGCGGAGGATGGCTCCTTTTTCTTGGAGCACTATGTCTGTCCCCTATCCTGCTTTCTACTAAAAGTTTTTTTCACAGAATAATCTGACATTCAGATTCACTTCTAGGTGTACTACTCAGACCCCTCCACTGGTCCAGAGTTCTGCTGCTTGGCCTCCATAGACACCAATCATGTGGCTGGTGTTCTAACCAAGACATCACTTTCTTTCTGGGATAGTGCAATCTGAGTCTACCAGATTGTCCAAATCACCACTGATTCTTACTGCATGATGCTTCTATGTGAGCTCCCCTTCCCTTTTCTGTTGCTCCAGTTTTGAGATCCCTGCAGGGGCTGAGACCCCATGCTCCCAGGGGGCAGAGGCTGCACTGCCACTTCTTCCCTCTGGCTTCCTCTACCTGCTGTAGAGCTGCCGAAGTTGGCCCTCCTATGCTGCATCTTTTCTTATCTCCTCTCCAGGCTCCCTGCTCACAGAATTTCACATAAGCTATTTTTCAGCTGTTTTTTTTTCAAGTCAAATGCCCTGCAGTTTAGTCACAAGCCTTGTCTGGTGCTGGGAACAAGTAGATGGAACTTGCCTAGATTGAAGCCATCTTGTCTCCACTTCAATAACTTCTCTTTGATACCTTTTTTTTTTTTAATTCTCACCTGAGGACTTGGTTTTGTATAACTTTTAGACAGAGAGAAAGATTGAGGAAGAAGTTATTGATCAGTTGCCTTCTGTATGTGCCCTGACTGAGGACTGAATCCACAACCTAGGAATGTGTCAGGACTGGGAATCAAACCTACAACCCATTGGTGTATGGGATGACATTCCCACCAACTGAGCCACTTGTCCAAGGAATATAATACAATTTGAGTTGATATTTTGAAAGATGCAAGGTCTGTGTCTAAACTTTTTATTATTATCTTGCACATGAATGTCTATTGATCTGCCACCATTTGTAGAAAGGACCATTTTTTTTTTTTTACTTCTTTGTATTGCTTTTCTCCTCTCTCAAAGATTGGTTGGCTATGTTTATCTAGGTCTCTTTCTGGACTTTCTATTCTGTTCAACTTACCTATTTGCTTTTCTTTCACCAATACCATATTGTCTTGATTACTTTAGTTTTACAGTAAGTCTTGAAATAAGGTAGTTATCTTCAGTATATATTGGGCATTCTAGGTCTTACGAGTTCCCATTTCATCTTTAGAAAGTTTGTCAATATTCACAAATATTTTGCTGGGATTCTAATTAAAATCTCTTTAAATCTATATATAAACTTGGGAAGAACTTACCTCTTGACAATATTGAGTCTTCCTATTCATTAACATGGACTATCTATTTATATAGTAACTAGAGGCCCAGTGCATGAAATTTGTGCATGGGGGTGTGTCCCTCAGCCCAGCCTTCCTGCTCTCCAGTCTGGGATCCCTAGGGGGATGTCTGACTGCCAGTTTAGGCTGGATCTCACAGGGCAGTTGGACATCCCCCTCATAATCTGGACTACTGGCTCCTAACTACTTGCCTGCCTGTCTGCCTGATTGCCCCTAACCCACTTCTGCCTGCGAGCCTGATCACTTCCTAACTTCTCCCCTGACAACTTGATTGACATCTAACTGATATCCTGCTGGTCCAATCACCCCCAAATGCCCTCTCCTGCCAGCTTGATCATCCCCAACTGCCCTCCCCTATAGGGCTGGTCACTCCCAACTGCCCTCCCCTGTATGTGTGGTCACGCCCAACTTCTCTCCCCTGCCAGACATCTTGTGAAAATGTGGAGGAGGCCATTTTGTGACAACAAGGGGACACCCATCTTGTGACAACATGAGGGAAGCCATCTTGTGGCTGCTATATTGTGATGACAAGGCAGCAGCCATCTTGTGAGGGTGTGAGGGTCAATTTGCATATTACCTCTTTATTATATAGAATTCTTTGATTTCTTTCATTAGAGATTTATGCTTTTCCTCACATACATCTTGTACATATTTTTTATATTTATATCTAAGAATTTCCTTTTTGGGTGTGATGATATAAATTGTATTTTGTTTGTAATCGAATTTCCATTTATTTATTGCTGGTATGCAGGTAGGCAATTGAATTTTATATATTATCCTATATCCTGCAACCTTTCCATAATGTCTATTAGTTCCAGGAATTTTTTTCAATTCTTTTGAATTTTCTACATGGACCATGTGAACAAAAACAATTTTACTTCTTTATTGTGAATCAGTATACTTAAAATGTTCTTTTCTTGTATTATTTTATCCTTTGAATTTCAAGTAAATATGCAAATGAGTGGTGACAAGAAATGTTCTTGTATTGTTCTTGATTTTAGTGGGAAAACTTTTAATTTCTCATTATTAATAGTAATCTTATCTATAGGCAATTTTTGTAAATTTTCTTTAGCAATGTAAGTATCCCACTATTCCTAGAATTCAGAGAATTTTGATCATAAATGAATATTATTATTACTAAATTTTATTCAATTTATTAGGGTGACATTAGTTAATAAAATTTTATTGGTTTCAGGTGTACAATTCTACAATACATCATCTACACATTGTATTTACCACTCAAAGTCAATTCTCCTTCTACCACCATTTATCTCCCTACACTCTTTACCCTCTTCTATCTATGCTACCTCCTTTCCCTCTGGTAATCAACATAATGTTGTCAGTGTCTACAAAGGTGATCTTTTTTTTTCTTAATCCTGTCACATTTTCCACCAATCCTCCCAATCCTCCTTCCCTTTAACAGTCTGGAGAAACCAAGATGGCAGCATAGGTGAAAACCTAAACTGCTGTCTTGCACAACAATTTCAAAACTACAACTAAAAGACAGAACGGACATCATCCAGAACCACAGGAAAGCTGGCTGAGTGGAAGTTCTACAACTAGAAGGAAAGAGAGGGGACCATTGTGGAGGGGCAAGGACCAGACTGCGTTTCCCCACAAAGAATGACTGAGGGTCAGGGTGACCTCAAGCCTGGGGGAAAGAAGGAATGGGGCGTTTCCCAGCTAAACATCCTCTGACATAGAACAGAACACCAGGTGCCTGAAGGCACCCCTGGCCTTGAGAAGCCATGAAGTCTGATAAACAACTCCTGCAAGGACAACCACTATATAGACTGCTTACTTGCATAATTAAAAAGCTTAGACTAAGAGTCAGTATATGAAATTTAGTAATGCTTAGCCAATTAAAATTTGCCAAGTCCTCCTGCGCTGAGGATAAAAAGCACTTGCTGCAGAGCTTTGGGGCTCTCGTGCTTCCCTGCTGTGTCAGTGGAACCATGAGCCCGGACTCGAGTTCGTAATAAAGGCTTCCTAAATGTTCTAATTGACTGTCTGGTGGTCATCTGTCGCGGGTCGGCCCACTACACTATGAAGACTCAGAGGAGCTTCAAAAAGCTGAGCAGGAGTAAGACAGAAGCTCCCAACCGCACTGAGATCCAGGTCAGACTGCACTGAACACTAGTTTTGGGCGAGACCCTGGGGATCCAGATTCATATGGAGTGCATGGAAACTCGAGAACTGGAAAGGCAGAGACCTGGAGGCGCACACGCCTATGCACAGGGAGGGCTGCAGTGATTACCGAGGGATACTGAGACCAGGGAATGATGGGAAGCCAAGGCTGTCTGCCCCGCCCTGAGACTCTGCCCCATCCAAGCAGAGCACAGAGGTTTTTTGCAGTATTGCAAGTCTTAAGGCTGACAGAATGCAGCACAGAAGTTCTCTCGGCATAGACAAAGCTGATCCTCACAACCAATTGGCTTGGAAGTCAGTTCCCCTCAGTGAGACCAACAACAATCAAGACTTAACTACAACAAGGCTGTACACATAGTCCACAAAGGGGTGCAGCAAGAGAGTCCACCTCAGGTAACTGGGGAGGCGGAGCTACTGGGCCATATAGGACACCTAGCACACCAAGCTACTCTACCAAATCAGGGAAGCAGTGAAAATGCAGAGACAAAGGAACAGATTACAAACGAAAGAAATGGAGGAAAACAAACAACTGGATATAGAGGTCAAAACCATGGTTATAAGGTTTTTCAAGAATTTCCTAGAAAAGATGGATAAATTTTATGAGACCCAAGAGGAGATGAAAATGGACCAACTAGAAATTAAACATACACTGACTGAAATAAAAAATATTATACAGAGACCTAACAGCAGACTAGGGGAACACAAGAATCAAGTCAAAGATTTGAAATACAAAGAAGTAGAAAACACTCAACTGCAAAAGCAAAAAGAATCTAAAAATGTGAAGATAGTGTATAGAGCCTCTGAGACAACTTCAAGCATACTAACATCAGAATTGTGGGGGTGCCAGAAGAAGGGAGAGAGCAAGGTACTGAAAACCTATTTAAAGAAATAATGACTGAAAACTTTCCCCACTTGGTGGAAGAAATAGACTTACAAGTTCAGGAAATGCACAGACTACACCAAGACACATCATAATTAAAATACCAAAAGCAAAAGACAAAGAGAGAATATTAAAAGCAGCAAGAGAAAAACAGTTCATTACCTACAAGGGAGCACCCATACTACTGTTAGCTAATTTCTCAACAGAAACTATGCTGGCCAGACAGGAGTGATAAGAAATATTCAAAGTGATGAATAGCAAGAACCAACAACTAAGATTATTCTACCCAGCAAAGTTGTCATTCAGAATTGAAGGGCAGATAAATAGCTTCACAGATAAGAAAAAACTAAAGGAGTTCATCAACACCAAATCAGTATTATATGAAATGCTGAAAGGTACTCTTCAAGAAATGGAAGAAGAAAAAGGTAAAGATAAAAATTATGAACAACAAATACATATCTATCAACAAATAAATCTAAAAATCAAGTAAATAAAAAATATGATGAACAGAATAAACTGGTGAGTGTAATAGAATCAGGGGCATACAAAGGGAGTGGACTGACAATTCTCAGGGGAAAGGGGTGAAGTGGGTGCAGGGATAGACTGGATAAAATCATACACCTATGGATGAGGACAATGCAGGGAGGTAAGTGTAGAGGGTGGGGTGAGAGCCGGGTGGAGGTGAGCAATGGGAGAAAAAAGAACAATTCTGTGTTGTTTGTTTTCTTCATTAAATTCTATATATAAATACAATCATACAGTATTTGCCTTTCTTCAACCAGCGTATTTCACCAAGCATAATATCTCTTAGGTTCATAAATACTGTTGCAATTCCTTTGTTTTATAGCCACATAGTGTTCCATTGTGTACATGTACCCACAATATTTACTTATTTATTATTTATTTTTATTGATTCAGGTATTACATATATAACTTTATCCTTTCAATGTCCCTACATCCCCCATTCATGCCCTCACCCTCCTGGTGTCTGTGTCCATTGGTTAGGCTCATATGTATGCGTACAGGTCCTTTGGTTGATCTCTCCCCTTACCTCCATCCTACCCTACCTTTCCTCTGAAGATTGATGGTCTGATCAATGCTTCTCTGTCTCTAGATCTGTTTTTGTTCATCAGTTTATGTTGTTCATTATATTCCACAAATGAGTGAGATCATGAGATATTTATCTTTCTGATTGGCTTATTCGCTTAGCATAATGCTCTCTAGTTCCATCCATGCTGTTGCAAATGGTAAGAATTCTCTCTCTCTTTTTTTTTAACCACAGCTAGCATTCCCAAGAAACTAGAAATTTCAATCAGAAAGGATTTATGCACCCCTATATTCAAAGCAGCACACTATATCATAGTTAAGATTGGAAATAGCCTAAGTGCCCATCAGCAGATGAGTGGATTAAAAAACTGTGATATACAGTGGTACCTTGAGATACGAGTTTAATTTGTTCCAGAACCTTGAGGTGTGGGAAACTATGAGACACTCCAGTAAACTGGTGGGTCATGTGCAGCCAGCCGATCCTTGTGATTATTCCTATCTCAAATATTGCTCTTATTTCAAAGCAAAAATCGCTCGATAGATGGCTCGTATATCAAAAATCTCGTATGTTAGGGCACTTATATCTCAAGGTACCACTGTATCTACCCACAGCTTTTTTATTCACTCATCTACTGATGAGAACTCGGGCTGCTTCCAAATCTTGGCTATTTAAAAAAAACACTACAGTGAACATAAAGGGGCATATAATCTTTTGAACTGGATATAGTTTCAGAACTGGAATTGCTGATTACAAGGCAGTTCTATTTTTAATTTTTTGAGGAAACTGCATATTATTTTACACAGTGGCTGCATCAATCTGCATTCCCACCAATAGTGAATGAGGGTTCTCTTATTTCCATATCCTTGCCAACACTTGTCTGTTGATGATTTATTGATGATAGCCATCTTGTCAGATATGAGGTGATATCTCATTGTGGTTTTAATTTGATGGTTAATGACATTGAGCATCTTTTCATGATTAGTGACACTGAGCATCTTATCTTATAGTATCTATTGGCCATCTTTATGTCCTCTTTGGAGAAGTGTCTATTCAGGTGCTTTGCCCATTTCTTAATTGGATTTTTTCTCTAGTTGTTGAGTTGTGTAAGTTCTTTATAAATTTTGAATATTAACCCCATATCAGATGTACCTCCATTCAGTGTTCTATCTTTTATGTTCTCCTATTCAGTGGGTTATCTTTTAATTTTGTTGATGGTTTCTTTTGCTGTGCTGATACTTTTTAGTTTGATGTAGTCCCATTTGTTTATGTTTTCTTGCCCGAGAAGTCATATCAGAAAACATATTGCTGTAAGAAATGCTTGAGATTTTACTGCCTATATTTTTTTATGAATTTTATGGGCTTGAATATTACAGTTAAGTCTTTAATTCATTTTGAATTCATTTCTGTGTATGGTGAAAGCAGGTGGTCTAATTTATTTTTTTGCATATATCTGTCCAATTTTTCCAACACCTTTTATTGACTAGAGTATCTTTATTCCATTGTATGTTCTTGCCTTATTTGTCAAATATCAATTGACCATAAAAGCATAGGTTTATTTCTGCACTCTCTTTTCTGTCCCACTGATCTACATGTCTGTTTATATGCCTGTACCATGCTATCTTGATTACTATGACCTTGTACTAAAGTTTGATATCAGTAATATAGTACAATTTCTTTTCACTTTGCTCTTCTTTCTCAAAATTGCTGTTATTTTGGGGATCTTTTGTGGTTCTATATAAGTTTTTGCAATGTTTGTTCTAGTTCTGTGAAATACATCATTGGAGTCTTGATAACAATTATGTTGAATCTACAGATTGCTTTGGGTAGTTGTACATTTTAATTATGTTAATTCTTATCCATGGACATTATATTTGCTTCCACTTATTTGCATCTTCCTCAGTTTTCTTGTTTAGTGTCTTATAATTTTTTGAGTACAGATCTTTTACATCCTTAATTAAATTTATTTTAGATGTTTTCTTTTCTTTTTGATACAATTGGAAATCAGATGGTTAGTCTACCTTTCTAATAGTTAATTGTTGGTGTACAAAAATTCAGCTGATATCTGGATATTTACTGAATTCATTTAGCAGTTTCAGTAGTTTTTTTTTTTTTTGGTGACATCTTTATTGTTCTCCATATACAGTATCATGCCATTTGCAAATAATGACAGTTTTACTGTCCTTTCCAATTCAGATGCCTTTTATCTCTTCTACTTGACTGATTGCTGTGTCTAAGATTTGCAGTACTATGTTGAATAAAAGTGGTAAAATAGACATTATTGTCTTGTTCCTGATCTTAAAAGAACCACTTTTAGTTTTTACCTATTGTTTATGATGTTAACTGTGGGTTTGTCATATATGGCCTTTATTATGTTACATATATTGCTAGTTTGCTCTGAGTTTTATCATAAATGGGTGCATTACCAAATGGTTTCTCTATATTTTTTATATGACCATGTGATTTTTTTTCCTTCTTTATTCTATAAATGTGCTAGGCTACATTAATTGATTTTCACAAGTTGAATAAGCATTGCATACCTGGGATAAATACCACTTGGTTGTGATGTATATTTCTTTCTATACATTGTTGAATTCAATTTGATACTTTGTTGAGGATTTTTACATTTATGGTCCTGAGAAATATTAGTCTATAGCTTTCTTTTCTTGTGATGTATTTACTTCAGTTTGGTAATCAAATAATGCTGGCTTCAAAGAATGAGTCATGAAATATTATCCTTGTTTTTATCTTCTAAAAGAGCTTATAAATAATTCATAAAATTTCTACCCCAAATTTTTCATATAATTCACCAGGATACCCAGTTGGACCTGGTGTTTTCTACTAGTATTTTGAAAGGTAGTTAATTATTGTTTCAATATCTTTAATGGATATTGGCCTATTTCAACTGTCTATTTTTTCTCATGTGAATCTCAATAAATTCTGTCTTTTAAGAAATTGGCTTGTTCCATCCAGCTTATAAAGATTTGGAGCTTATATTTCTTCATAATATTTTTTATTATTCTTTAAATGTTCAAATGATTTGTAGTGATGTCCCACTTTCATTTCTGATTTGAATAACTTGTGTTTTATCTTTTTTTTTTCTTACTTAGCCTGACTAGAATTTATCAATTCTAATGTTCTTTTCAAAGAATCAGCTGTTGGGTTTGTTGATTTTTCACCATCGAGTTCTTATTTTCAATTTCACTGATTTATGCTCTAGTTTTTATTTCTTCCCATTTTCCTCAATTACTTTGGAGTTAATTTACTTTTTTTCCCCCTTTTTAATTTTTTTATTAAATCTTTATTATTCAGATTATTACATCTGTTTCTCTTTTTTCCCCTCAATAGCTCCCCTCCAGCCAGCTCCCACCCTTCTCTCTACCCTTCCCTTCCTCCCGTTGACCTCATCGATAGGTGTATGATTATTGTTCAGTCTATCCCTGTGTACCCCTCACACCTTTCCCCTGAAAATTATCAGTCCACTCCCTTTTTGTGCTCCTGATTCTATTATATTCACCAGTTTATTCTGTTGATCAATTTTTATTTCACTTAATTTTTAGATTCACTTGTTGATAGATACGTATTTGTTTTTCATAATTTTTTATCTTTTACCTTTTTCTTCTTCCTCTTCTAAAAGAGTACCTTTCAGCATTTCATATAATACTGGTTTAGAGTTGATGAACTCCTTTAGCTTTTTCTTATCTGTGAAGCTCTTTATCTGCCCTTCAATTCTGAATGATAGCTTTGCTGAATAGAGTATTCTTGGTTGTAGGTTCTTGCTATTCATCACATTGAATTTTTTTGCCACTCCCATCTTGCGTGTATCATTTCTGTTGAGAAATCAGCTGACAGTCGTAGGGGTGCTCCTTGTAGGTAATGAACTGCTTTTCTCTTGCTGCTTTTAATATTCTCTCTTTGTCTTTTGCTCTTGCTATATTAAATTATGATGTGTCTTGGTGTAGTCCTCTTTGGATTCCTTTTATATGGGGTTCTGTGTACTTCCTGGACTTGTAAGTCTATTTCTTTTACCAGATGTGGGAAGTTTTCAGACATTATTTCTTTAAATAGGTTTTCAGTATCTTGCTCTCTCACAGAAACTCAGAGGAGATGCAAAAAGCTGAGGTACGGAGACGCGCACTTGCAGAAAGCAGGTGCTGGAGAACCTGGCTGGCTTTCTCTGTCCAGAGGGAAACGGAGACTCCCAACGGCATTGAAACCCTTATCCTATGACACTAAACCCCAGATCCAGCCGAAAGTCATATGGGGGGAGTTTGGACTGTGAAAAGGGCGAAGTGCACAGAAATTTAGGGAAGTTGCAAAAAATCAGACGTTTGGTGGCATGCATGGCACTGCACACGGAGGACCGACTGCTGATTGTGCCACTGGCTTTCAAGAGTGGGCAGGAGACAGACCCTCCCAATTGTGCCATTTCTAACTCTACTAAATCCCGGGTTTGGGTGAAACCCTGGAGACCCAGACTCATATGGTCCCGGAGCGCAGGGGAACTGGAGGGGCAGCAGTCTAGGGGTACTGCGAGAGAACGCGCACGCACAAGGACAGCTCCAGCTATTACCCAGTCACATGAGACTCAGGGGCCATGGAGGGCGGGGCCGACCGGAAGGCAATGTGGTCCTTTAAGCCCTGAGCCTCCACCTATCCCAAGCTCAACAGAAAGGCTTTTGCGGTTTTGCAAGTTTGGTATCATAAGGCTGAATCCAACACAGAAGTTCTCCCGACATAGTGAAAATGTTGAGACAAGAAAAGGAATTACAAACAAAAGAAATGGAGAAAAACAAATGACTGGATATAGAGTTCAAAACCATGCTTATAAGGTTTTTCAAGAATATCCTAGAAAAGTTGGATAAAGTTAGCAAGTTCCAAGAGGAGATGAAAAAGATCCAACTAGAGATGGAAAAGGACCAACTAGAATTTAAACATACACTGACAGAAGTAAAAAATATTCAGAGACCTAATGGCAGACTAGAGGAAGGCAAGAATCAAGTCAAAAATTTGAAATATAAAGAATCAGAAAACACTCAACTGGAAAAGCAAGAAGAGAAAAGAATACAAAAATGTAAAGATAATGTAAGGAGCTTCTGGGACAGTTTCAAGTGTACTAACATCAGAATTGTGGGGGTGCCAGAGGAGTTAATTTACTTCTATTTTTTATTTTCCTAGGGGGAAAGTTTTGTTTAATGATTTTTTTTTTAAGATCTAATGTCTAATTTTTTTTTGTCTGGGCTCTGCTTTCACTGAGCCCCACAAATTTTGCTAATTTGTAATTTTCTTTTCATTTAGTTCAAAGTAATTTTGAATTTCCTGATACACAGAAGTTAAGGGTATTTACCACCACAAGTGATGCATTACGAGAAATGATGAAAGGTGCCCTGGTTGGTTTGCTCAGTGGTTAGAACATTTCACCTACACATTGAAGTGTCTCAGGTTTGATTTCTGGTCAAGGGTATGTATGTTGTTTCAGGTTTCATACCCCTGGTAGAGGTGTGTGCATGAGGCAACCAATTGATGTGTCTCTCAGGTTGATATTTCTCTCCCTTTGTCTCCTCCTCCCTTCCTTCCACTCTTTTTGTAAATCACTGAAAAAATATCCTTGGGTGAGGATTAAAGACAAATAGTGAAAAAAACAGCAGTTTGATTCCCTCCTACAGACACCATCCTAGATTGCTCAGTGAGTCAAAAGCCAGAGGACCCCAGCAACTGCTTGTCCCTTTGGGACAAGCTCCATGGGTGAAAAGTACAGATCAGAATAGGGTCAATCAAAGTGTGATACTCAAGGCAAACCCAGACTCTGGGCTAAGGAATCCCAAACCACTGGACAGCTGGCATGATGAAACTGGGATTGAAGCTGACTAGCATGAAGACAGGTGGTATATCCATTCAACATGTGGGACATCAACAATCAAGTCCCAATTACAATAGGAGAGCTTAAACAATGCATACAAGGGGTATTCATAGAGCATCCAGATCAGGTGAACAAAGATACTGCACCACCTACATAAGGCCATCCCACAAAGATGGGATGTATAGCAAGCAGTTCTATCTCATACATAGAGGCAACTACAAAGAGATATTTAACATAGGGAAATGAAGAAACAACCCCAAATAAGAGGAAAAAGGAATTGTCAGAAAAAGAATTAAATGAGATAGAGGAAAACAACCTGTCAGACATAGAATTCAAAACAGTGGTTATAAAGATGCTTATGGAACTTAGCACAAATTACAACAGCATAACAAGGAAAATAGAGGCTATGAGAAAGAAGCAGACAAAAATGAAGAATGATATATTTGTCATGAAGAACACACTGGAAGGGATTAAAAGTAGATTGAAATGAAGCAGTATACTGAATCAGCAATTTGGAAGAGAAGGAAGAAATAAATACCCAATTAAAACAGCAAATAGAAAAAAAAAAGCAGGAACTTAGTTTAAGAGAGGTCTGGGACAACATGAAATGTAACAACATTCACATTATGGGAATAACAGAAGGGGAAGAAGATGAGCAAGGAACAGAAAACCTGTTTAAAGAAATAATACAGACAACTTCTCCAACCCGATGAAGGAAAATATCACACAAGTCAGAGAGTCCCAATCAAGATGACCCCAAAAGATCCATACCTAAACATATAATTAAAATTGCAAATATTAAAGACAAAGAAAGAATCTTAAAAGCAGCAAGAAAGAGAGAAAATTATATGCAAAATAATTCCCCTTAGAATGTCAACTGACTTCTCAAGGAAACACTTCAGGCCAGAAGGGCATGGCATGAAGTATTAGAAGTAATGAAAAGCAAGGGCCTAGTTCCAAGACTACTGTATCCAGCAAGGCTATCATTCAAAATTGAAGGTGAAATAGAAAGTTTTTTAGACAAAAAATGGTTAAAGGGATATATTACCACCATATTAGCAATGTAAGAAATGTTAAAGGAACTACTTTAAAAGAAGAAAAGGAGAGAGGATCATAGACATAAAGAAAATAAAAATAGCAGTAAATAAATTGCTATCAACAATAACCTTGAATGTAAATGGATTGAGTGCTCCAGCCAAAAGACATAAGGTGATTGAATGCATAAGAAAATATGATCCATATATATGCTGTTTATGAGAGACCCATTCAGAACAATTGATACACACAGACTGAGAGTGAAGGGATGGAAAAATATAATTCATGCAAATGGAAGAGACAAAACAAATATCTGTAGTAGCAACACTTATATCACACAAAATAGACTTCAAAATAAAGGTCATAACAAGAGACAAAGAAGGCCATGTCATAATACTAAAGGGAATAATTTAACAAGAAAATATAAAATATTTATGGAACCAATATAGGAGCACCCAAGAACATTAAAAAACTCTTGATGGAGTTTAAGGGAGAGATTTATAGCAATACAGTCATAGTTGGGGACTTTATCATCCCACTGACTTTACTGGATAGATCTTCCAGATGAAAAATTAACAAGGAAAAAGAGCCTTAAATGACACACTAGATCAGATGGATCTAACCGATATTTACAGAACATTTCACCACAAAGCAATAGATTATTCATTCTTTTCAAGTGCACATGGAACATTCTCAAAGATATGTTAGGCCACTAAACAAGTCTATTTAAATCTAAGAAGACTGATATAACACCAAGCATCTTCCCAGATCACAATTGCAATGAAGTTAGAAATCAACTACAATAAAAAAAAAAAAAAACACCCTCCAAAACACTAAAATACATGAAGGCTGAATAGCCTGCTATTAAACAATGAACTGGTTACCAATGAAATAAATCAAGATATTAAAAACTTCCTGGAAACAAATAAAAATGAATACACAGTAACTCCAAACCTATGGGACACTGTGAAAATAGTCCTGAGAGGGAAATTCATAGCATTACAGTCCTACTTTAAGAAATAGGAAAAAGGACTAATAAAATAACAATACAACAAAATTAATTAGAAAGAGAACACAAAAAAAAAACCCCGGAGGAAGTAGAAGGAAAGAAATAATAAAGATCAGAGAGGAAATAAATGACATAGAGACTAAGAAACATTATAAAAGATTAATAATTTCAAGAGCTGGTTCTTTGAAAAGATAAATAAGATTGAATAACCCATAGCCAGACTCATTAAGGAGAGAACCCAAATAAATAAAATCAGAAATGAAGGAGTTGATATAACAATGACACTACAGATATACAAAGGATTGTAAGTACATATGATGAACAACAATATGCCAACAAACTGAACAACCTGGGGGAAATGGACAAATACCTAGAAATATTCAGTCTTCCAAAACTGAATCAAGAACAATAAAAAAAAAAACCAAAAACCTGATTGGGCCAATAAAAGCTAATGACATTGAATCAAACATTAAAAAACAATTTACAGATGAATTTTATCAAATATTCAAAGAACTAACATCTATCCTCCTCAAACTATTCCAAGAAATTCAAGAGGAAGGAACAGCCGAGACCGGTTTGGCTCAGTGGATAGAGCGTTGGCTTGTGGACTGAAAGGTCCCGGGTTCGATTCTGGTTGGGGGCATGTACCTTGCTTGCGGGCACATCTCCACTGTGGGGCGTGCAGGAGGTGGCTGATCAATGTCTCTCTCTCTCTCATCGATGTTTCTGACTTTCTATCTCTCTCCCTTCCTCTCTGTAAAAAATCAATAAAATATATTAAAAAAAAAAGAGGAAGGAACACTTTTAAACTCTTTTTATGTTATCCTAATTCCAAAATGATATAAAGACACTATAAAGGGAGAAAATGACAGGCCAATATCCCTGATGAATACAGATGCTAAAATGCTCAATAACATATTAGCAAGTAGGATCCAGCAATATATAAAAAAGATCATACACCATGATAAGTGGGAATTATTCCAGGATGCAAGGCTGCTATAATATTCACAAATCAATAAATGTGATACATCACATAAACACAAACAAATCTATATATTTAAAAGCCTAAGGGACCATCCAACTGTTTTACTAGTAACAATGACATGCACTGACCACCAGGGGGAGATGCTCAATGCAGGCGCTGCCGAGCTGCGGTGGTTTGGCAGCTGTGGTTCTTGGGTGACACACCTGGAACCACAGAGGAGGGATCCCCATTCTGGGGTGAGTCACCCAAGAACTACCTCTCTAATCCAGGATCCCTTGGGTCATATCAGAGATCCAGTTTTGGCCCAAGCATCACAGGTCAGGCTTAGGACCCCACTGGTGCACAAATCTGCACTGGGCCTCTAGTTGAAAGATAAAACCCACATGGTCATATCAATAGATGCAGAAAAAGCATTCAACAAAATCTAGCACAATTTTTTGATAAAAACTCTCAGTAAAGTGGGGAAAAAAGGATCACATCTCAGGATTATAAAGGCCATATATGAGTAACCTACAGACAACATAATACTCAATGGGCAAAAACTAAAAGCCTTTCTCTTAAGAACAGGAATAAGACAAGAATATCTGCTTTCATCAGTCTTAATCACCATAGTACAGTGGTACCTCGAGATACGAGTTTAATTCTTTCCGTAACCTTGAGGAGTGGGAAACTATGAGATGCTCGAGTCACGGTAAACTGGTGGGTGTGTGCAGCCGGCCTATCAGAGTGATTACTTGTATCTCAACTGTTGCTCGTATTTCAAAGCAAAAATTGCTTGCTCGATGGCTCGTATGTTAGGGCACTCATATCTCGAAGTACCACTGTACTAGAAGTTCTAGCCACAGCAATCAGATAAGAAGAAGAAATAAAAAGCATCCCAATGGGAAAGGAGAAAATAAAACTGTCCTTATTCACTGATGGCATGATATTGTACATAGAAAACCCTAAAGACTCCACCAGACTACTACAGTTAATAAATGAATTTGGCAAGGAATTAGTTCACAAAGTTATCATCTACAAATTAATGGCATTTTTATAAACCAATAATGAACTCTCAGAAAGAGAAACTAAAAAAGCAATGTAATTTACAATTGTAACAATAAACACACACACACACACACACACACACACACACACAAAGATACCCAGGAATGAACTTAACCAAGAAGGTAAAAGCTGTATACTTGGAAAACTATAGGACATTAAAAAAAGAAATAGAGGAAGATACAAACAAGTGGAATTGTATACCATGCTCATGGATTCAAGGAATTAACATCATTAAAATGTCTATACTACCCAAAGCAATCTACACTTTCAATGCAATCCCTATTAAAATACCAATGGCAGCCCTAACCACTTTGGCTCAGTGGATAGAGTGTCGGCCTGTGGTTAGGTTCCAGTTAAGGGCATGTACCTTGGTTGCAGGTACATCGCCAGTAGCGGGTGTGCAGAAGGCAGCTGATTATGTTTCTCTCTAATCAATGTTTCTAATTCTCTATCCCTCTCCTTTCCTCTCTATAAAAAATCTATAAAATATATTTTAAAAAATACCAATGACATATTTCACAGAGCCAAAACAAATATGCCAAAAATGAATATGGAACCATTAAAAAACCCCTAATAGCTGAAGCAATATTGAGAAAGAAAAATAAAGTAAGAGGGATTATAATACCAGATATGCAACTATACTACAAAGCCATTATAATCAAAACAGCCTGGTACGGGCATAAGAACAGGCAGATAGACAAATGGATCAGAATAGAGACCCAAGAAATTGACTCTTACCATTATGGTCAATTAATATTTGACTGAGGAGCAAGAACATATAATGGAGTAAAGACAGTTTCTTCAACAAATGGTATTGGGAAAACTGGACATACACATGCAAAAAGATGAAACTAGTTCATCAACTTACCATCATATACAAGAATAAACTCAATATGGATAAAAGACTTAAATGTAAGGTATGAAACCATAAAAATATTAGAGGAGAACATAGGCTGTGAAATTCTAGATATCACACATGGCAATATGTTTATGGATATATCTCCTAACAAAGGAAACTAAGGAGAAAATAAACAAATGGGTCTAAACCTTGATAAAAAGTTCTGCACAGAAAATTAAACCCTATCAAATTGAAAAGGCAACCCACTGAGTGGGAGAACAGAGGTTCTTGCCAATGATACATCTGATAAGGGGTTGATATCCAAAATATATACTCATACAACCCAACAAAAGAAAAACAAATAATAAAATTAAAAAATGGGCAGAAGACAAGAATAGATATTTCTCCAAAGAGGATATACAAGTGGCCAATAGACACATGAAAAAATATTCAAAGTCATTAATCATTAGAGAAATGCAAATTAAAATCACAATGATGTATCACCTCACACCTGGCAGAATAGCTAACATAAAAAAAAATCAACAAACTGGAAGAGAATGGCGACAGAGATTGAAATGTCCCTAGCCTTGTCCCTGAGCAGACAGAGAGAACACCTGAGGGTCACACTGAGAATTTTTGTTGGTGAGTTAAGGGACAGTTATGATCCAGGAGAAGGTGGGGACAGGCAGCCCCCACTGCTCCTGGATTGCCTCCTGGAGCCTACAGCTTCGATGTGGAGACCATGTCATCTTGAAGGAGAAAGTGGAGGTTTACAGAAGCCTGAAAAGTTACAGCTGTGGCACCCACCAAAAAACTGTCAGCCCCAGAACACCAGTGTCCAATTGACGCAACACATGGCTTCTACACACCACACAGAAAGGTCCGACTTTACTAGGAATAAGGTGAGGTCTCTGGTCCCGCAGGACAGAGAAATGTGCACACTGTGGAAGCTGGAGGACTGGGGGAAATCTGCACCTAGAGAAATCTGTGGCTGTTGGGCATGGCATGATCCACGAATGCAGAAGGGGGTCCTCAGAGCTGCTAACAGAGGGGATTTCTAGAAAGCAACCCATTTTGATCTGACAACGAAAGACAGCCTGGGAGTTATTAAAGTGTGCTGGCTGCTTAGACAGGAACGGGGAAGGGAGATTGCGCATTCTTGCGCTCTTTCCTCTTCAGTTCTTTGCTTCTGATTGCTAAGCTGAATACATAGGATCATCCAGTTGGGGACACCCTGGGAGACTGTAGGGGAAAGTTGTTTTTCTGGAAAGTGGGGATTAGAGCAGGTTGTGACCATACAAAAATCAGTTCTGGGGAAGCCCACTTCCACAAACTGATATTGAGTGCCACAGGGAAAGCAGGATCTAAGCACAGGCTAGCAAGAACCTATAATCCTAGAGGTCAATCCCAAAACACTGCCACCCAGGAGCTGACTCACAAATTGACTCTTGTGTAATCACAAAAGAATAAAAAGATTAAGACAAACCACCTCTTTAAAAACCAGGAATGACTTACAACACAGAGCATCAGTGGAACACAGGGAACTGCAGTACTGTCCTGACTGGGAAACAGGGGTGCCAAACAGATCAATAGAGGAAGTGAATGACCTTCACTACTGCACATTCTATTTTTTAATTTTTAATTTTTTTAATTTTTAATTTTTTTCATCTTTTACTTAAGAAGCTATTTTTTGTCTTTTTTCCTCACTTGATATTACCTTTTTAATTATTACTTTTTGGTTTTCAATTAGTATTATCACTACTACTATTTTACCTTTGAAAAAATAGTGTCATTGATTTCTCTTTATTTTACTTTGGGATTAGAGTTCAACATTCTAATTTCATCTTTCCTTTGGCATCATTTTATTTTATCTCAATTCTATCTTTATGCAATCAGTCTCTTCCGAAATTTCCCCATTTGTTGTCCTCTGTCTCTTACCCTTTTTTTACTTTAGATTTTTCCTATTCTTTCTTTTTAACCCCTGTTAAAATTTCACTCCACTTATATATCTAATTTCCAATCCCCTGCTCCAAATCCATACATGTCTCTCTCTTATTTGTCTTCACTATCCAAAAAAATTATTTTTCTCTCTGTACTTTTGTTATTGTTTGTTTGAATGTTGATTATATCAATTTATTATACTTTTTTATGAAATTGTTTTGCTTATTCTTCTTATTTTGATTTGCTTTTTGTTTGTTTTTACTTCTGTTTTCCCTTACCTCCCTTGATATTAGTTGTTTTTTTGAGTTTGCTTTAATTCCCAAGTACTTGTTGCTTGCAATTGTTGGGATTATTCCTGTTCTATTGTAGTTTCTTCTCATATATATAATTTGTTCTCCTTCTCTTTCTTATTCTCTTTCTTTTCTCTCTTATTTTTTTGCTTTTTATTTTTTCTCCTTTCTCCCAATTTTATTTTGGCACTCCTTTCTTTTTTCCCTTTCTTTTATTTCTTTTTTTTTAATTCTTTTATCTCTTCTTCTTTCTCTCCTATACCCTAATTAGTCTCTCTCTAATGGTAGCTTTATTTGTAGCTATTGTGAATACATTTCTATTCAGTGCCTTGTGCACTGTAACTGGTCATGTTGTGTTTTGTGTCTTTAAATCAATGAAGGAGAAAAAGAACCACATAACCAGACACCTGGAGAAGAGAAACTATGGGTAGACAAAGAAAAAGCCCAAATATGAAAGAAAAGGGGGCATCACCAGAAAAATAAGCAAACAAAATGGAAGCAAGCAACCTGTCAGAGAAAGAATTCAGAGAAATGATCATCAAATGCCTGAAAAGAATGGAAGACAATTTTGACAATATGAGTAAAAACCAAGAGTAAATGAAGAAGAACCGAGAGAAAATGAAGAACCAAGAAGAAATGGAAAATGACATCATTGCTATAAAGAACTCAATAAAAAGCATCAAAAGTAGACTAGAAGAAGCATAGGACTACATTAGTGAGCTAGAACAAGGTAGGAAAAACTACCCAAGTACAACAGCTTCTAAAAAAAAAACACAATTAAAGAGCAAGATTAGATCATAAGGGAGCTTTGGAACAACAGGAAAAGAACAACATCCGCCTAAAATGAGTACCAGAAAGAGAATAAACTGAGCAAGAAGTAGAAAACCTGGTTGAAGAAATAATGACAGAAAATGTCACTGATATAGGGGAGAAAAAACCCACACAAATCCAAGATTCTCACGGAGTACCAAGCAAAATTAACCCCAAAAGACTGACACAAAGACACATTATAATTAAATTGACAAACACCAAGGACAAAGTAAGAATCTTAAAAGCAGACAGAGAGAGACAGAAAATTACCTACAAAGGAACACCCCAACAGAATAGCAACAGATTTCTCAACAGAAACTCATCAGGGCAGAAGGGAATGGAATGAAATATACAAAGTCATGCAAAGAAAAGGTCTAAATCCAAGATTACTGTACCCAGCAAGGCTATCAATCAAAATTGAAGGTGAAATAAGGAGCTTCACAGAAAGAAAAAGGACTAAGGGAATTTATTACCACCAAACCAGAAAGGTAAAAAAAATGCTAAAGTGTCTCCTGTAAAAAAAAAAAGAAAAGAAACAGGAAGTGAAGAAGGAACACAGAGGTAAAAAATAAAAATGACAACAAATACGTAACTATCAATAACTTTAAATATAAGTGGATTAAATGCTCCAATAAAAAAACATAGGGTACCATATTGGATAACAAAACATGACCCATATATCTGCTGTCTACAAGAAACAAACCTCAGGAAAAAAAAAACCACACAGATTGAGGGTGAAGTGATGGAAAATGGTTTTTCAAGCTATTGGAAATGAAAGAAAAGCTTGAGTAGCAATACTTATATCTGACAAATTAGATCACAAAATGAAGGACTTGAGAAGAGATAAGAAAGGTTACTTCATAATACTAAAGGGAGCAATTCAACAAGAGGAATAACTCTGGTAAACATATAGCCTCCCAATACATGAGCACCCAAATGCATAAAAAAAACAAACTCCTAGAGGACATCAAGGGAGAGATTGAAAGTAATACAATCATAGTAGGAGACTTTAATACCCCACTATCACTATTGGACAAATCCTCTAAAGAAAAAATCAGAAAGAAACATCAATCCTAAATGACTCACTAGACCAGATGGAATTAATTGATATCTTTGGAACATTTCACCCCATATCCATAGAATATAGATTCTTCTCAAGTACATAGGGGACATTTTTGGGGTTAGAGGCAAAGTATCTTCAAATTTAAGAAGATAGAAATCATATCAAGCATCTTCTCAAATCACAGTGGAATAAAACTGGAGATCAACTATAAAAAAACACAAAGAAATAAAAAACATGGAGACTAAACAGCATGATATCAAACAATGTGTGAACAGAGAGATCAAGGAAAAACTTAAAAACATCATTGCAACAAATGACAATGAAAACACATCAAAATCTATGGGTCTCAGTGAAAGCAGTCTTGAGAGGGAAGTTCATAGATCTATGAGCCTTCTGCAATAAAAAGAAACACAAACAAACAAACAAACAAACCAAGAAACAATGGTTATAAATTAACTTAAACCTACAACTCAAAGAGCTAGAAAAAGTGCAACAATAAAAGCCCAGTGTAAACAGAAAGAAGGAAATAATATAGATCAGAATGGCAATAAGTGACATAGAGACCCAAGAAACAATACAAAAGATCAACAAAACCAAGAGCTGGTTTTTTTGAAAGAATAAACAAGATTGATAAACATCTACCCAGGCTCACCAAGAAGCATAGACAGAGGATTCAAATAAACAATATCAGAAATGAAAGAAGTGAAATAACAACAGGCCCTATAGAAAGACAACGGGTTGTTAAAAAATACTATGAACAACTCTTTTCCAACAAACTGGACAACTTGGAGGAAATGGACATATTCTTAGAAAAATATGAACCTCCAAAACTCAATCAGGAAGAATTTAAACAGCTCAATAGGCCAATAAATATGGAAGAAATTGAAGCAGTCATCAGAAACCTTCTAGCAAACAAAAGCACAGGGCCAGATGGCTACACAGGGAGTTTTATCAACCATTCAAGGAAGAATTAAAACCTATCCTCCTCAGACTATTCAAAAAATCCAAGAGGAAGGAACATTTCCAAGCACCTTTTATGAAGCCAACATTACACTAGTAATCACCTAACAAAACCAGACAAAAACAATACAATGAAAGGAATTATAGGACAGTATCCCTCATGAACATAGATGCCAAAATTCTCAACAAAATTCTAGCAAATTGAATCCAGCAGTACATCAGAAAGATCATACACATCACCAAGTAGGATTTATCCCAGGAATGCAAGGATGGTACAATATCCACAAATCAATAAACTTGATCCATAACATAAAAAAATTGAGAGATAAAAATCATATAGTCATATCAATGATGCAAAAAAAGCATTTGACAAAATCCAATATTCTTTCTTGATAAAAACTCTCAGCAAGGTGGGAATAGAAGGATCATACCTCAACATAATAAAAGCCATTGATGATAAACCCACAGCTAACATCATACTCAAAAATCTAAAACCATTTCTCCTATGAATAGGAATAAACAGGGATGCCCACTCTCACCACCCCTGTTCAATATAGTAGTGGAAGTATTAGCCATTGCAATTAGACAAGAAGAAGAAATAAATGGCATCCAATTTGGAAAGGAAAAAGTAAACCTGTCCTTATTTGCAGATGACATGATATTGTATGTGAAAAAAAACTGAAAGACTCCATCAAAAACTAATGGACTTTATAAATGAATTTGGTAATATAACAGGAAACAAAATTAATGCCAAGAAATCTATGACATTTCTATACACAATAGTAAACTTATGGAAAGAGAGACTAAAAAGCAATCCCATTTACCATTGCATCAAAATAATTAAGATACCTAGGAATAAACTTAACTTAGGAGGTAAAAATCTTCTATAGCAGTGGTTCTCAACCTTTCTAATGCCATGACCCTGCAATACAGTTTCTCTGTTGCGGTGACCCCAAACCAAAAAATAATTTTGGTGGCTACTTCAAAACTGTAATTTTGCTACAGTTATGATTCAGAATGTAAATACCTGATATGCCTTATGTATTCTCATTGCTACAAACCAAACATAATTTAAACATAGTGATTAATCACAAAACAATATTTAATATGTTGAGAAATATTTATTACTAATTCCAATAAATAACATTTCATCATGGCATAGCATGGGTTTAAATATTACAACAGTAATATAACAATAAACAACAGTGCAATATTTTGCAACAGTATGCTGCCAAATTCAGTGAGATGACTGTGGTTGCTTCTTGCTTACCAATTCAGAAGTTCTTGGGGCAGTCTTTGCAAGGGCACAGTGAAGATAATTTTCCACAACAAGTCTACTTGGGTATTTGACTTGATTACCAGCAAGCTGGAAAACCCTGTTTCACAATATATATTGTTGGAAAAGGAAGAAGAAGGCACAGCAGTCTCAGACAGAATAGGATATAACTGTAAACACTTAATCTAGAATTTTGTCAGTGGCATCATAGAGAAATCTGTTCTCGCTGCATCATTGTTAATTAGGTCAATAAACTCTTCTTGCACTGTCTCTGGAACATCTTCAACTTTCGCTGTGAATGGACTTCTGACAAGTGCAAATGGGGTGTCAGGTAGATTAGGAAAGTATGATGAAATTTCATCTGCAAGCATGTGCAAATGTTCTTTCACAGAAGTTATCATAATTTTTTTTTCTGGCTCAATGTCATGTTCCTCAAAGAAGGCAGATAATGTAGGAAACATGTAAATTTTATTTTTATCCAATTTATTTTTCCAAAGCTGAAGTTTCATTTGGAATGATCTAATTTTTTTGGACAAACCAAGGCACGTTGCATTTGGTCCTTGCAAGAATTGCAGTCTTACTTTCTGATTAAAAAATGCTTTCAGTTCATCACGAAGCTCAAAGACACGTTTTAAAACTTTTCCTCTTGACAACCATCTGACTTCAGTGTGAAGTAACAGAGCATTGTTTGGCGCATCTAGCTCGTTGCACAGTTGCCAAAACAGCCGACTGTTTAAGGCGCTCCACTTAACAAAATTGACACATGTTATGACGCTTTTCATTACTTCTTGTAAATCTTGCAACAGTATCTTAGTCGCTAATATTTGGCAATGAGTCATACAGTGTGTTCCGATTGCTTTTGGCAATTCATTTGTACCAAACGTTGAAATCCTGAGCCACATCCTTGCATAGCAAGAGCACCATCTGTGCAAACACTGCAAACCTTTTCCCAGGAGATGTTATGCGCTTTTAGAAAAGAACCAACTGCATCAAAAACATCATGTGCAGTTGTTGTTTCAAGCGGTTTGCAAAAAAGAAACTCATCTTTAATGTCGCCATCATTAATATACCTCGTGTAAACCAATAACTGTGCACAGTTTGCCACGTCTGTAGATTCATCAAGCTAGATACTGAATATTGGTAGTGGTGCAGATTTAATTTCCTGGATCATCTGATCAAGAATATCGGCAGACATATCCTCTATTCTTCTGCGGACGGTGTCATTAGATAAGGAAATTGCATTCAATTTCTGAACATATTCATTTCCAATTATCACTCGAACTATGTCTTTTGTAGCTGGCAACAGTAAATCCTCAGCAGTGGTGTGAGGTTTCATAGCTCTGGCGAGCGCCACCAAATATGACGCTTCAACAGCTGCTACATTGTGTTTGTGGTACTGGCCACCAGTGTCAAATCTAGATTGCTTGAGTCCATCAGCTTTGCTTCTAAAATAGTGGATATCCTTGCCAGCAAAGCTTGGATGCTTGCTATCAAAATGGCGTTTTAGTTTGTTCGGCTTCATAGATTCAGCTGAGAGAACTTCACAACAAATAACACATTGTGGTTTCTCAATTTCTGCTGTAATTATTGAGGTAAAACCATACTGCAAGAAATCCTCAGTGTATTTTCTTTTCCTAATATTCTTGTCTACACGATCCATTGTCATGAGATGGTTTGCTAAAAAAAAAAAATAAGATGGTTGCGTCTAAAGAGTTTGTTAAAGTTTCCTATTATTTACTATTCCCTGTGTTGTTTTCTATTACACACCTGTTACTATGACCAGGGGGTCATATTCACATGCTTAACTAATGGATCTGTTTTTTTCCAGATGAATGGCAAGTTTTCTATATAGAACAGTGTGAACTACGTCATAGGATACACTGCAGTTTCTGCACAGCATGGCATCTTTCAGGGCTCTTTCACACTATGAAGTGGCAGTTTCTGCGGTGGAATCCACATCTCATTTACTTCAATGGGAGACCCGTGAATTCCACAGAGAAGAGATCCTCTGTATGGCAGAAATGCAGTTCTGGTGCATGTCTCTAACTCTTATTCAAGTCAATGGGAGGCTGCAGCAGGAAAAAGCCTAGCGTGGAAAAATTAAGCAACATGCTCTATATTTGAGTAAAATCCGCTGCAGCCTCCCATTGACTTAAATTGGAGAGGAAGAAATGTGTCGGAAACTGTCATTTCTCCGCCTCTTATTGAAATTAATAGGAGGCTGTAGCAGATTGTGTGGTAACTCGAGATTCTCGGGAGCTCTCTTCCACAAAATCCACCGCACTCACAATGAAATCAATAGGAGGAGGATTCAATGCCGGAAACCACTGATTTCAGCAGTTTCTTCATTCAGACTATGGGAAAATAGTGGGAGATATGGGAGATAATTATACATTGGGGAACAGTGTGTACTACATCTTATAGTGGTCTCTTATAATATAAGACCGATGTAGTTCACACTGTGTAAATGTAGGTGCTTTGTGTAAGTGTAAGCTGCTTTGTGTACTGTGTAATGATTACACACAAAGCACCTTACACTTACACAGTATTGTGTGTATGGTATGTCTACTGTTTTTACATTATTAACCTTTTTTATACCAGCAGGCTGTCTCGCAGGCTCTCTTGCCTCTCCGCCTCCTAGGCTTCTGTCCTCCCACAATTGCTTTGTCCACCCAATGATGACGGCAGCAAGCGCCTGACACACGTAATGCACTGCTATGGACTGTGGAGCATTCCGCCCATTTCCCCTGCCCCTTATGCCCCAGATGAATGATGCAGTCACATCTGCCCATGTGCGCAGGCATTCAGTTTGGAACGCGCATCCATAACAGCATAAGTTCAAGCTGAGTAGCACTGCTGCAGACGGTAGCACTACTTCTCAGTGGCTAAAGCTATTGGAAACATGTATTTTCAGATGGCTTTAGGCGACCCCTGTGTTTTGGTCTTTCGACCCCCGCCGGTGTCACGACCCACAGGCTGAGAACTGCTGCTCTATAGGGAAAACTACAGAACACTGAAGAAAGAGATAGAGGGGTCGCTGGGCAGAGGGAGAGAGAGCAGCTGAGAGTTGCACTGAGAGTGTTTGTTGGCAAGTTAAGAGTCAGTTATCCTCCAGGAGAAGGTGGTGGACTACTGGATGGGGCTCTCCTGAACAGGCAGCCCCACTGCCATGGGGTTTTTGTCTAATGGAGCCACCAGCGCGAACTCGGAGACCATGCCATCTTGCAGAGGGAGGTGGATGTGTATGGCAGTCTGAAAGCTGCAGCTACAGCACTCACCGAAAAGCCGGGGACCCAGAATATCGCTTTCCTATCTGCGCAGACATGCAGACTCAGAGGAGATCCACAGGGCACATGGAAAGGTCAGATTTCGCCTGGGATAAGGTGAGATCTCCTGTTCTGCAGAACAGAGAGGCGCACACTGTGGGAACTGGGCTGCGGGAAAGCTGCCTCTGGAGAGGTCCATGGATGTGGGGTAGGGCGTGATCACTAAGTGTGGAGGCAAACTCTCAGAGCTGTTGACAGAGGAGAGCTCTGGAAAACAATTCATTTTGATTTGAGGCAGAGGGATAGTCTGGGAGTTATTACAGTGTCCCGGCTGAAAAATCCCCACAAACCTGTTTTGAGAACCACAGAGTAGCAGGATCTGAGCACAGCCTAGAGTGGTCCTGTCCTTAGTCTCAGAGGTCAATTCCGAAACACTGTTATCCAGTGGATGACACACAAATTGACTCTCGCATAACCACAAAAGAATAAAGAGATTAAAACACAACTCAGCAGTTGGAACACAGGGAACTGCAATACCCTCCTGACTGGAAAACAGAAGTGCCACACCGAAGAATAGTGGATGTGAATGACCATTCTATTTTTTTTTCTTTTTCTTTTTTTAAAAATTTTATTTTATTTTAATTTATTTTCATTTTTGCATATTTTAATTAAAAACTATTTTTTTCTTTCCTCCTTAATTGATTTTACCTTTTTAATTATTACATTTTTGTTTTCAACTAGTATTATTACTACTAGTATTTCACATTTTTGGAAAAAAATAAGTGTCATTTTGTATTCCCTTTATTTTACTTCGGGATTAGAGTTCTACATTCTATTTTCATCTTTCCTTTAGCATAATTTTACTCCAACTCAACTCTACCTTTATGCCAACACTTTCCTCCTAAGTTTCCCATTTTGATGTCTTGTTTTCTCTTTCCCTTTTTCAAATTTAGATTCTCCCTATTCTTTCTCTTTACCTGTTTAAAATTTAACCCCATTTATATATCTAATTTCAAATCCCCTACTCCAAGTCCATACAAACCTCTCCTTATCTTCACTATCCAAAAAGTTGTTTTTCTCTATGTCCTTTGTTGCTGTCTGCCTGAACGGTGATTGTATCATTTTTTTGTACTTTTTTGGTGAGATTATTTTAGCTTATTCTACTTGTTTTATTTTGCTTTTTGTTTACTTTGTTTTGGTTTCTTTTTTACCTCTCCTTTCCCTCGCCTCCCTCCATACCAGTTGTTATTTGTACTTTGTATTAATCTCCGGGTACTGGTTGCCAGTATGTGTTAGGATTAGTGACTGTTCTATAGGTGTTTTCTCCTGACATCTATATTTTGTTCCCCTTTTCTGTCTTATCCTTTTTCTTTTATCTCTGACTTTTTTCTCTTTCTCTTTTCTTCTTCTTCTTCTCCTTTTCATTATTTATTTTATTTTATTTTTTTGTTCATTTATTTATTTATTTTCTCCCTCTCCCAATTTGATCTTGGCATTTCTTTCTTTTCATTTTTCCTCATTTTCCTCTTCTTCTTTCTCTATTTACCCCTAATTTGTCTTTCATTTGTTTTCACCTTATTTGTGATTATTAACATCCTGAGTACATTTCTATTCAGTGCCTTGTGTGTTGTACCTGATCGTGTTGTAGTTTTTGCCTTTCAATCAACGTAGGAGAACTACATAACCAGACACCCGGAGAAGAAAGACCATGGGCAGAAAAATAAACAGCCAACGTAAGACAGAAAGGCAGGTTTCACCAGAAAAGAAAATAAATGAAATAGAAGCAGAACTAAGCCTGCCAGAGAAAGAATTCAGAGAAATGATCATAAAGTGGTTTAAAAGAATGGAAGATAAAATTGACAATGTGAGTAAGAGCCAAGAGGAAATGAAGAAGACCCAAGAGGAAATGAATAAGAAGCAAGAAGAAATGCGGAGCAAACTAGAAAAAATGCAGAATAATCAAGAATTGAAAAATGATATCACTGCTATAAAGAACTCAATAGAAATCATCAAAAATAGACTAGAAGAAGCAGAGGACCGCATCAGTGAGCTAGAAGACACAGTAGGAAAAACTACCCAAGTACAGCAGCTTCTAGAAAAAAAGTTAAAAAGCTAGAGTAGAGCCCAAGGGAACTTTGGGTTAACATGAAGCAAAACAACATCCGCATAATTGGGGTTCCAGAAAGAGTGGAAACTGAGCAAGGATTAGAGAACCTGTTTGAAGAAATAATGACAGAAAATTTCCCCAATATAAGATAGAAAAAACTCACACAAATCCAAGAAGCTCACCGAGTCCCAAGCAAAATGAATCCCAACAAACCAACACCAAGGCACATTATAATTGAATTGGCAAACACCAACCACAAAATAAGAATCTTAAAAGCAGCCAGAGAGAAACAGAAAGTTTCCTACAAAAAAAAAAAACCCTCATAAGTCTAGCTACTGATTTCTCAGCAGAAACTCATCAGGCGAGAAGAGAATGGAATGAAATATACAAAGTCATGCAAAGGAAGGGTCTGAATCCAAGAATACTATATGCAAGACTTTCAATCAAAATTGAAAGTGAAATCAGAAGCTTCACAGAAAAAAAGGACTAAGGGAATATATAACCACCAAGCCAGCAATGCAAGAAATGTTAAAGGTTCTGCTGTAATAAAAAGTAATAGGAATCGAAGAAGGAACTGGGAGGTAAAGACTAAAATTGTGACAGATAAGTACTTATCAATAATAACTTTAAATGTAAATGGATTAAATGCTTCAAGCAAAAGACATAGGATAACTGATTGGATAAGAAGCATGATCCATATATCTGCTGTCTGCAAGAATCCCACCTCAGGAAAAGAGATGCACACAGATTGAGGGTGAAGGGATGGAACATGGTATTTCAGGCAAATGGAAATGAAAAAAAAAAGCTGGGATTACAATACTTATGTCTGACAATTTAGATCTCAAAGTGAAGGCCATAACAAGAGATAAAGAAGACTACTTCATAATACTAAAGGGAACAATCCAACAAGAAGAAATAACTCTGGTAAATATATTCACCCAATATAGGAGAACTTAAATACATAAAAAAAAAACCTCCTGGTGAATATTACGGGAGAAATTGACAGCAATACAATCATAGTAGGAGACTTTAATACCCCAATGTCACCACTGGACAAATCTTCTAAACAAAAAATTAGGAAAGAAACATCAATCCTAAATGTCTCACTAGACCAGATGGAATTAATTGACATCTTCAGAATATTTCACCCCAAAGCCATAGATTATACATTCTTCTCTAATGCACATGGGTCATTTTCAAAGATAGATCATATGTTGGGTCATAAGAAAAGTCTCTTCACATTCAAGGAAATAGAAATCATATCAAGCATTTTCTCAGACCGCAGTGGCATAAAACTGAAATTCAACTATAATAAAAACAATAGAAAGAAATCAAACACATGGAGACTAAACAGTATGCTATTAAACAATGACTGTGTAACGAAAGAGATCAAGGAAGAAATAAAAAACATCATGGCAACAAATGACAATGACAACACAACAATACAAAATTTATGGGACACAGTGAAAGCAGTCTTGAGAGGGAATTTCATAGCCCTACAAGCCTACTGTAAAAAAACAGGAAACAATGGTAATAAATTACCTAACCCTACAACTCAAAGAGCTAGAAAGAGAGCAACAAGAAAAGCCCAGTGTATGCAGAAGGAAGGAAATAGTAAAAATCAGAGCGGAGATAAAAAACATGGAGATGAAAGAAACAATTCAAAAGATCAATAAAACAAAGAGCTGGTTCTTTGAAAGGATAAACAAGATTAATGGACCTCTAGCCAGGCTCACCAAAAAGCGAAGAGAGAAGACCTAAATAAACAAAATCAGAAATGAAAGAGGAGAAATAACAACAGATCCTGCCGAAATAAAAGGATTGTTAAAAAATACTATGAACAACTCTATTCCAACAAATTGGACAATTTGCAAGAAACAGATACATTCCTAAAAATATATATATATAACCTTCCAAAACACAATGACTAGGAAGCTAACAATCTCAATAGTCCAATAACTATGGAAGAAATTGAAGCAGTCATCAAAAAGCTTCCAGCAAATAAAAGCTCAGGACCAGATGGCTACACAAGAGATTTTTACCAAACATTCAAGGAAGAATTAAAACCTATCCTCCTCAGACTATTCAAAAACATTCAAGAAGAAGGAACACTTCCAAACACCTTCTATGAAGCCAGCATCACCCTAATACCAAAGCCAGATAAAGACAACACAATGAAAGAGAATTATAGGCCAATATCTCTCATGAACATAGATGCCAAAATCCTCAACAAAATTCTAACTAATGGGATCTAGCAATACATCAGAAAAATCATGACCAAGTAGGATTCATCCCAGGAATGCAGGGATGGTACAATATCCACAAATCAATAAATGTGATACATCACATAAACAAATTGAGAGATAAAAATCACATAGTCATATCAATTGATGCAGAAAAAGCATTTGACAAAATCCAACACCCTTTCTTGATAAAAACTCTCAGCAAAGTGGAAATAGAAGGAGCATACCTCAACATCATAAAAGCCATATATGATAAACCCACAGCTAACATCATACTCAATGGGCAAAAACGAAAACCATTTCCCCTAAGAACAGGAACAAGACAGGTATGCCCACTCCCACCTCTCCTGTTCGACATAGTACTGGAAATATTAGCCATTGCAATTAGAGAAGAAGAAGAAATAAAAGGCATCCAAATTGGAAAAGAAGAAGTAAAGCAGTCCTTATTTGCAGATGACATGATACTGTACATAAAAAAACCAAAGTACTCCATCCTTAAACTAATTGACTTAATAAATGTATTCGTCCATGTAGCAGGATACAAAATTAATGCCAAGGAATCTGTGGCATTTCTATACACTAATAGTGAAATTACAGAAAAAGAGACTCAAAAAGCAATCCCATTTACCACCACACCAAAATAATTAAGATACCTAGGAATAAACCTAACTAAAGAGGTAAAAGACCTTTATGTAGAAAACTACAGGACACTGAAAAAAGAGATAGAGGAAGATGTTAACAGATGGAATAGCATACCATGCTCATGGATTGGGAGAATTAACATCATTAAAATGTCCATACTACCCAAAGCAATCTATAGATTCAATGCACTCCTCACTAAAGTACCAACGACATATTTCATAGACCAAAAAGAATTCTTCATAGATTCATCTGGAACAAAAAAGACCGCAATAGCCACAGCAATCCTGAGAGAGAAGAATAAAATAGGTGGGATCTCAATACCAGATTTCAAGCTATATTACAAAGCAATTGTTCTCAAAACATCCTGGTACTGGCACAAGAACAGACACATAGACCAATGGAATAGAATAGAGAACCCAATTATCCACCCAAACCACTAAGCTCAACTAATATTTGACAAAGTAGGCATGAACATACAATGGAGCCAAGATAGCCTCTTTAATAAATTGTGTTGGGAAAATGGGACAGATACATGCAAAAAATGAAACTGGACCATCAACTTACACCAAATACAAAAATAAACTCAAAATGGATACAGGACTTAAACCATTTGAAAGGAAACCATAATAATACTAGAGGAATCCACAGGCAGCACGATCTCAGACATATGCCAAAAGAACTTCACTGATACTGCTCCTAAGGCAATGGAAGCTAAATAAAAATTAAACAAATGGGACTAGATCAAAATAAAAAGCTTTTGTACAGCAAAAGAAACCATCAACAAAACAACAAGAAAGACCATTGTATGGGAGAACATATTTGCAAATGTTATCACTGATAAAGGTTTAATCTCCAACATCTACAGCCAACTTATACAACTCAATAAAAGGAAAAGGATCTAATAAAAAAATGGGCAATGGACCTAAATATAACCTTTTTGAAAGATGACAGAAGGAAGGCCAAGAGACACATGAAAACATATCTGAGAGATGCAAATCAAAACGACAATGAGATATCATCTTACACCTGTCAGAATGGCAATCATCAACAAATCAACTAATGACAAGTGTTGGCGAGGATGTGGAGAAAAAAGAATCCATGTGCACTGTTGGTGCAAATGCAGACTGGTGCAGCCACTGTGGAGAACAGTATGGAGTTTTCTCAAAAAACTAAAAATGGATCTCCCACTTGACCCATCAATCCCACTCTTAGGAATTTATCCTAAGAAATTAAAAACACCAATCAGAAAGGATTTATGCACCCCTATGATCATAGCAGCACAATTTACAATAGCTACAATTTGGAAAGAGCCTAGGTGCCCGTCAGCAGATGAGTGGTTCCGAAAACTGTGGTACATCTAAACAATGGAATTCTATGCAGCCATTAAAAAGAAGGAACTCTTACCATTTGCAGCAACCTGGATGGCACTGGAGAGCCTTATGTTTAGTGAAATAAGCCATTCAATGAAGAAGAAGCATCACATGATCTCACTCATTTGTGGATAATAAAGAACATTGTAAACTGATGAACAAAAGGATAGATACAGAGGCAGCAAAGCATCAAACAGACTGTGAAAGTATAGCAGGAAGATTAAGGAGAGGTGGGGTAGATAAGAGATCAATCAAAGGACCTGTATCTATGCATATAAGCATAACCAATGAACTTAGACACTGGGGGGTTGGGTTATGCCTGGAAGGGAGGGGGGCAATGGGGAGATATGTATACATGTAACACAATAAAAAAAAGAGATAGAGGAACATGTAAGCAGTTGAAAGAGCATACCATGTTCATAAATTGAGAGAATGAACATCATTAAAATGTCCCTACTACCCAAAGAAATCCATAGATTCAATGCTTTCCCCCACTAAAGTACCAAGAATATGTTTCACAGACCTGGAAAGAATTCTCCAAGAATTCATTTGGAACAGAAAATAACCCAGAATAGGCACAGAAATCCTGAAAAAAGAAAAAACAAACAAACAAAAAAACACACAAAGTAGTTAGGATCTCAATACCATATTTCAAGTTGTATTTAAAAGCCACTGTTATCAAAACTGCCTGGTGATGGCACAAGAACAGATGGAATAGAATGGAGAATCCATACATAGACCCAACCATTATGCTCAATTAATATTTGACAAAGGAGGCATGAACATACAATGGAGTCAAGACAGTCTCTTCAATAAATGGTGTTGGGAAAATTGGACAGATACATGCAAAAAGATGAAACCACACCACCAACTTACACCATACCCAAAAATAAACTCTAAATGGATACAGGACTTAAACATAAGATAGGAAAGCATAAAAATCTCAGACATATACCGAAAGAACTCATTCACTGTACTGCTCCTAGGGCAATGGAAGCAAAAGAGAAAATAAACAAGTGTGACTACAGCAAAATAAAAAGCTTTTTCAGAGTAAAAGAACCATCAACAAAACAAGAAAGCCTACTGTATGGGAGAACATTTTTGCAAATGTTATCACTGATAAAGTTTTAATCTTCAACATGTACATATACAACTTAATAAAAGGAAGATAAATGATCCAATAAAAAAAATGGGCAATAGACTTAAATAGATTTTTTTTGAAAGAAGACTGGAGAAAGGCCAAGCGCCATGAACACATGCTTAAAGTCACTAATTATCTGAGAGATGAAAATCAAAATGACAATGCAGTACCATTTCACATCTGTTAGAATGGCAACCATCAACAAATCAACAAATGACAAGTTTTGGAGAGTATGCAAATAAAAAGGAACCCTCTTGCACACCTTTTGGGAATGCAGACTGTTGCAGCTAGTTGGAGAACAATATGGAGTTTGCTCAAAAAAACTAAAAATGGAACTCCTATTTGACCCAGTAATCCCACTCCTACGAATATATCCTAAGAAACTAGAAACACCAGTCTGAAAAGATATATACCCTCCTATGTTTATAGCAATACAATTATGATAGCTAAGATATGGAAACAGCCTAGGTGCACATCAGTAGAAAACTATGGTACATCTAGACAATGGAATACTATGCTGCCTTAAAAAGAAGGAATTCTTACCATTTGCAACAACCTTAATGGAATTGGAAAGCATTATGCTAAGTGAAATAAGCCAGTCAATGAAAGAAAAATAGCACATGATTTCACACATTTATGTATAATAAAGAACATTATAAACTGATGAACAAAAAGATAGATTCAGAAGCAATAAAGTATCAAACAGACCGTGAAATTACAGTGGGAAAGTTAGGAAGTGGTCGGATAGATAAGAGATCAACTGAAGGACTTGTATACATAACCAATGGACTCAAGACACTGGGGAGTGAGGGCATGTATTTAAGTGGGGAGTGGGGGCATTGGGAAGATATGTACACATGTAAGATATTAATTAAAAAATGGAAAAAAAGAAATGGAAATATATTCTATGTTTATCATTTTTAAAAAGTAATATAGTTAAAATGGCCATATTTCCTAAAGCAATTTATACATTTGACCTAATCCACATTAAAATCACAACCTCGTTTTTATCTTCTTTTTTCTTTTTTAAAAATTTATCTTTATTATTGAAAGTATTACAAATGTCTCCCCCCTCCCCATTGACCTCTGACTACTCCCACTCCCTCCCCAGGCCTTCACTGCACTATTGTCTGTGTCATTGGTATGATAAAATCCCAATGCCATTTTTAAAGACATAGAACAAACAAATAACTCATCAGATTTGTATGGTACCACAGAAAAACCCTGAAGAGCCAAAGCAATCCCAAGGAAAGCAAACAAAATCAGAGGTATCACATTACCTGATTTCAAATCTCTATATGTAAAAGTGTAAGTGACTGAACTACCAAATGACCAAATTACTGGTTGACTGGTCGCTATGAGGTGCACTGACCTCCAGGGGGCAGACACTCAATGCAGGAGCTGCCCCTGGTGGTTAGTGTGCTCCCACAGTGGGAGGGCTGCTGAACTGACCAAAGGGCACCAGATACCAGGCTCATGGCTGGCAAGTGCAGCTGTGGTGCGTGAACCTCTCCTGCATCCATGGCAGTGCTAAGGAGCAATGGCAGTGGTAAATACAGTGGAGTTGAAATGAACAGGAGCAGTGCAGCACTTGAACCAGGCTTGGACTCTTTTCTGGCACACTATTTCATCCCCCCAAAAAGCCCTGGATTGTGAGAAGATGCAGTCCAGGCTGAGGGACCCCAACAGTTCACAAATCCATGCACCAGGCCTCTAGTTATATGATAAAGCTACAATAATCAAAGCAGATCAATGGAACAAAATTGAAAGCCCAGAAATAAAACTGCATATGTATCTATCTGTCTGTCTATCTATCTATCTATCTATCTATCTATCTATCCATCCATCCATCCATCTATCTATTATCTATCTATCATCCATCTATTTTTTATCATTAACCATCTGCACCTCCTATTGATTGATTCTATTTTTCTAGAGAATGCTGACTAACCAGCTTTGATACTGGAAAGTGTGGTTCTACTGTAGAAAATATCTAAAAACGTGAAAGTGGCTTTTGCATTACATATTGGGTAGAAGCTGGAGGAATTTTGAGATGCATGCTAGAAAAAGATTAGGTTGCCTTGAAGAACTTGTTGGTAAAAATATGGACATTAAAGGTGATTCTAAGGAAGAAAGTGAATAGGAAGCTTGAGAAAGTATCCATTTTCTTAGAGATTATATATCCTATATAATAAAAGTCCTGTGACTGAAATGGCAGAACGACCAGAATGACTGCAGCTTCTTGCCCTGCCCCCCGGCAGGGATCCCCCACCCCGATCAATATGTGGCTGTCCTGCAAACTGCCTGGGGCCTCTTGTGCCTGCCAACCCCATCCCCCCATCAAGGACCCTCACCCTGATTGAGGATGTGGCTGGCCTCAAAATTGCCCAAGGCCCCTCGCTCTAACAGGCCCCACACACCAGCAGGGACCCTTAAACAGATCTGGGGCTCCCATCAGGGCAGGCCAGCCAGCTCCCACCCATGCACTGGACCTCTATCCTATATAATAAAAGGATAATATGTAAATTTACCCTAATGGCAGAATGTCCAGAATGACCACTCAACTAGTCATTATGGGGCACACTGACCACCTCTTGGTCCCTTTCCCTGGCTGGCAGGGAAACGACAAGTTTTGGAGAGGATGCAGAGAAAATGGGCAACTAGGGGTGGGTGGTGGGAGACACAGGCTGCACCAGGCCAAGGCCCCTATCCCGCCAGTCATCCCACACACAGAGGGCAACCCATGGCAGGGGCAGGCTGGGCAAGCAGGTAGGAACATCCAACCTCTTCATCCTTTCCCTGACCGTCAGGCTCTGATCATACGATGGTGAATGGGGAACTGGAGGTAGGTGGTGAGGTGGAAGGAGCTGGCTACAGGCAGCAGGGTAAGATGGCCCTGATTGCAGGCCAGGCCTAGGGACTATACCCACACGTGAATGTTGTGCTCTGGGCCTCTAGTATTGTCATAATCAGAATATTGCTAGAGATGTGAACATTGAAGATGCTTTTGGTGAGACCTTAGAAGGAAATGAGGAAAATGTTATGAACATTGGAGGAAAGGTAATCCTTCTTATAACCTTGTAGAAAACTTTTGCTAAGTTAGCTTCTACCATTCCATGGAAAATAGAGCTTGTAGAGTGATAAACTTAGGTATTTAGTAGGGTAGATTTTCAAACAAAATGTGAAAGTTGTGGTATGGTTTCTTCTTTCTGTTTATAGTAAAATGTAGGAGAAAAGAGATAAACTGAGGAAGGAACTGGTAAACAAAAAGGAACAAGCATTTGATAACTTGGAAAACTCTCATCTGTTCATATTGCCAAACATGCCAAAGTGTACTTGGGAGAAAGGGCCAAGAGGAGGTTGGACAACCTTGGTTGAAGAGATTAGGTATATGACCCATGGATCCACTCAACCATTTTAGCAGAAGCTAGAAATAAGGAGAGAGTTATCTAGAAAGATCTATAGAGGATCCTTGTGTTGAATGGAATGAATATCTGTCATATCCATGGAAGACCAACAAGGTTTTTGAGAATGTTATATCAGCAGAAACACTGCCAATTTGGAATGGAGGAGACAGAAACATGATAAAAGGAGGGAAGTCTGTCAGGCTACTCAGATGCCATAAAGAGGAAACAAATTGATCAGAGATCAGGGCTGACTGGATGTTTCCTAAAGCCTTCATGGGAGAACAGAGCACAAAGACACAGATGATTATTTCCAGGCCTTGAAACCTAATGAAATTTGTACTACTGGGTCCCAAACTTGCTTAGGAAGAGTGAATGCATTTCTTCCATTTCCTTCATGTTGGAATGGGAATGGCTATCCCATACTTGTCCTACCATTGCATTGTGAAGCAATTAACTTGTTCTTTAGTTTCACACATGGAAAAGTATTTTGACCCAGAAGAGCTCATACATAAGGTTTCATCTATATCAGTGGTTCTCAACCTGTGGGTCGCGACCCCTTTAGGGGTCGAATGACCCTTTCACAGGGGTCGCCTAAGACTATTGGAAAACATCTATTTCCCATGGTCTTAGGAACCAACACACTGCTTCTCGGTGTAGCAAAATGTAGCAATGCTTACTGTTGTTATAAGAAGACTGTTGCCCATGCTACACCATGATTCAAGAGAAAATTTCATTTATTTGTAATTAGAAATAAATATTTCACAATATATAATTACATATTGTTTTTGGGATTAATCCCTATGCTTTAATTATGCTCAATTTGTAACAATGAAAATACATCCTGCATATCAGATATTTACATTACAGTTCATAACAGTAGCAAAATTACAGTTATGAAGTAGCAGCGAAAATAATTTTATGGTTGGGAGTCACCACAACATGAGGAATTGTATTTTTTTTTAATTAAATCTTTATTATTCAGATTATTACATTTGTTTCTCTTTTTTTCCCCTCCATAGTACCCCTCCACCCAGCTCCCACCCTCCCTCTGCCCTTAGCTCCCTCCCATTGATCTCATCCATAGGTGTATGATTTTTGTCCAGTCTCTCCCTGTATACCCTT
>PVJN01001700.1:0-85551 GCA_004026805.1 Lasiurus borealis
AGAATTCCATTGTGTAGACATACCACAGTTTTCTGATCCACTCATCTGCTGATGGGCACCTAGACTGGGATGCCCATTCTCACCTCTCCTGTTCAATACAGTACTGCAAATATTAGCCATTGCAATTAGACAAGAAGAAGAAATAAAAGGCATCCAAATTTGAAAAGAAGAAGTAAAGTTATCCTTATTTGCAGATGACATGATACTGTACATAAAAACCCGAATAACTCCATCCCAAAACTAATTGATTTAACAAATGAATTTGGCAATGTAGTAGGATAAAAAATTAATGCCAAGAAATCTGTGACATTTCTATACTCTAATAGTGAAATTATAGAAAGAGGGACTCAAAAAGCAATCCCATTTACCATCGTACCAAAAAATTAAGATACCTAGGAATAAACCTAACTAAAGAGGTAAAAGACCTATATATAGAAAACTACAGGACACTGAATAAAGAGAAAGAGGAAGATGTAAACAGATGGAAGAGCATACCATGCTCATGGATTGGGAGAATCAATATCATTAAAATGTCCATACTACCCAAAGCAATCTCTAGATTCAATGCTCTATCCTTTAAAATACCAATGACATATTTCACAGACCTAGAAAGAATTCTTTGTAGATTGATTCATCTGGAACAAAAAAAGACCACGAATAGCTACAGCAATTCTGAAGAAGAAGAAATAAGTAGGTGGGATCTCAATACCAGATTTCAATCTATATTACAAAAGAACTGTTCTCAAAACAGCCTGGTTCTGGCACAAGAACAGACATATAGACCAATGGAATAGAATAGAGAATCCAGATATCCACCCAAACCACTATGCATAACTAATATATGACAAAGGAGGAATGAACATACAATGGAGTCAAGATAGCCTCTTCAATAAATGGTGTTGGGTAAATTGGACAGATACATGCCAAAAAATGAAACTGTACCACCAACTTACACCAAATGCAAAAAACAACTCAAAATGGATACAGGACTTCAACATTAGAAGGGAAAACATAAAAATATTAGAGTAATCCACAGGCAGCACAATCTCAAACATTTATTAAGTCACTTAGTTTTGTGATGGAGTTATTCGGTTTTTTATGTACAGTATCATGTCATCTGCAAATAAGGACAGCTTTACTTCTTCTTTTCAAATTTGGATGCCTTTTCTTTCTTCTTTTTGTCTAATTGCAATGGCTAATTCTTCCAGTACTTTATCGAACAGGAGAGGTGAGAATGGGCCTCCCTGTCTTGTTCCTGTTCTTAGGTGAAATGGTTATAGTTTTTGCCTATTAAGTATGATGTTAGCTTTGAGTTTATTATATATGGCTTTTATGATATTGAGGTATGATTCTTCTATTCCCACTTTGCTGAGAGTTTTTATCAAGAAAGAGTGTTGGGTTTGTCAAATCCTTTTTCTGCATCAATTGATATGACTATGTGATTTTTATCTGTCAGATTGTTTATGTGATGCATCATGTTTATTGATTTGCGGATATTGTACCATCCCTGCATTCCTGGGATGAATCCTACTTGGTCATGATGTATGATCTTTCTGATGTACTGCTGGATCCTATTTGCTGGAATTTTGTTGAGGATTTTGGCATCTATGTTCATGAGGGATATTGGCCTATAATTCTCTTTCATTGTGTTGTCTTTATCTGGTTTTGGTATCAGGGTGACGCTAGCTTCATAGAAGGTGTTTGGAAGTGTTCCTTCTTCTTGAATGTTTTTGAATAGTCTGAGGAGGATAGGTTTTAATTTTTCCTTGAATATTTGGTAAAACTCTCCTTTGTAGCCATCTGGTCCCGGGCTTTTATTTTCTGGAACCTTTTTGATGACTGCTTCAATTTCTTCCATAGTTATTGGACTATTGAGATATTTAGATTCCTCCTCGGTGAGTTGGGAAGGTTATATTTTTCTAGGAAAAAGTCCATTTCTTGCAAGTTTTCCAATTTGTTAGCATAGAGTTGTTCATAGTATTTTTTAAGAATCCTTTGTATTTCCACAGGGTCTGTTATTTCTCCTCTTCCATTTCTGATTTTGTTTATTTGGGTCTTCTCTCTTTGCCTTTTGGTAAGTAGGAGTAGAGGTCCATCAATCTTGTTTATTCTTTCAAAGAACCAGCTCTTTGGTTTTGTTGATCTTTTGAATTGTTTCTTTGGTCTCCAAGTTGTTTATCTCCGCTCTGATCTTCACTATTTCCTTCCTTCTGCTTACACTGGGCTTTTCCTGTTCCTCTCCTTCTAGCTCTTTGAGTTGCAGGGTTAAGTAATTTATTACCATTGTTTCCTGTTTTTTGCAGTAGGCTTGTAGGGCTATGAACTTCCCTCTCAAGACTGCTTTCACTGTGTCCCATAAATTTTGTATTGTTGTGTTGTCATTGTCATTTGTTGCCATGATGATTTTTATTTCTTCCTTGATCTCTCTGGTTACCCAGACATTGTTTCATAGCATGCTGTTTAGTCTCCATGTGTTTGATTTCTTTCTATTGTTTTTATTATAGTTGATTTCCATTTTTATGCCACTGTGGTCTGATAAAATGTTTAATATGATTTCTATCTCCTTGAATTTGAAGAGACTTTTCTTATGACCCATCATATGATATCTTTGAAAATGACCCATTTGCACTGGAGAAGAATGTATATTCTGTGGCTTTGGGGTGAAATGTTCTGAAGATGTCAATTAATTCCATCTGGTCTAGTGAGTCATTTAGGATTGATGTGTCTTTGCTGATTTTTTGTTTAGAGGATTTGTCCAATGGTGACAGTGGGGTATGAAAGTCTTTTCCTATGATTGTATTGCTGTCAATCTCTCCCTTAATATCCTCCAAGAGTTTTCTATGTATTTAGGTGCTCCTATATTGGGTGCATATATGTTTACCAGAGTTATTTCTTCTTGTTGGATTGTTCCTCTTAGTATTATGAAGTGTCCTTCTTTATCTCTTGTTATGTCCTTCACTTTGAGATCTAATTTGTCAGATATAAGTATTGCAACCCCAGCTTTTTTTTTTCATTTCCATTTGCCTGAAATACCATCTTCCATCACCTCACCCTCAATCTGTGTGCATCTCTTTTCCTGAGGTGGGTTTCTTGCAGACAGCAGATATATGGGTCATGTTTTCTTTCCAATCGGCTACCCTATGTCCTTTGATTGGAGCATTTAATCCGTTTACATTTAAAGCTATTATTGATAAGTACTTATATGTTGCCATTTTTAGTCCTTACCTCTGAGTTCCTTCTTCGCTTCCTCTTTCTTTTTATTACAGCAGACCCTTTAACATTTCTTGCGGTGCTGGTTTGGTGGTAATATATTCCCTTAGTCCTTTTTTGTCCGTGAAGCTTCTGATTTCACCTTCAATTTTGATTGAGAGTATTGCAGGGTACAGTATTCTTGGATTCAGTCCCTTCCTTTGCATGACTTTGTATATTTCCTTCCATTCCCTTCTGGCCTAATGAGTTTTTGTTTAGATGTCAGTAGCTAGTCTTATGGGGGTTCCTTTGTAGGTATCTTTCTGTTTTGCTCTGGCTGCTTTTAAGATTCTTACTTTGTCGTTGGTGTTTGCTAATTTAATTATAATGTGCCTTGGTGTCGGTTTGTTGGGCTTCATTTTGCTTGAGACTCTGTGAGCTTCTTGGATTTGTGTGGGTTTTTTTCTTTCCTATATTGGGGAAATTTTCTGTCATTATTTCTTCAAACAGGTTCTCTAATCCTTGTTCATTTTCCACTCTTTCTGGAACTCCAATTATGCCGATGTTGTTTTGTTTCATGTTTATCCCAATGTTCCCTTAGGCTCTCCTCTTACTTTTTAACTTTTTTTTCTAGAAGCTGCTGTACTTGGGTATTTTTCCCTACCGTCTCTTCTAGCTCATTGATGCGGTACTTTGCTTCTTCTAATTTACTTTTGATGCTTTCTATTGAGTTCTTTATAGCAGTGATGTTATTTTTCATTTCTTCTTAATTATTCTGCATTTCTTTTAGGTTCTTCAGCATTTCTTCCTGCTTCTTTTGCATTTCTTCTTGCTGCTTCTGCATTTCTTTTTGCTTCTTCTTCATTTTCTCTTGGGTCTTCTTCCTTTCCTCTTGGCTCTTACTCACAATGTTGAACTTGTCTTCCATTCTTTTCATCCACCTTATGATCATTTCTCTGAACTCTTTCTCTGGCAAGCTTATTTCAACTTCTATTTAGTTTATTTCCTTTTCAGGTTATACCTGCCTATCTGTCGTATCTGGGCTGTTTCTTCTTCTGCTCTTGGTTTTTCTTCTCTGGATATCTGGTTATGTAGTTCTCTCTCCTATGTTGATTCAAAATAATTCTCTTTTAATATGCACAAATTTTGTGCACCAGGCCACTAGTGTAAAATAAAAGCCTATATATTATATGTACATTTTGTTTACATTTTTAAATGTCCTCAAATTTATTAGTATATATTTGTTTTATTTTATTATTGACAGCTGTATATGTATTTAGAATAGCCACATGTTGTGCTGTAATGGCTTAGTAGAAGCACACTCAAATGGTACTCTGGGCTGCCTCTCCAGTCCCAGGAATGCACTGGCCACCCATAAAAATACAATTCTCTTGGAATATGTGAAGTGAAGTGTGGGGGTAAGGGCGGTCTGGCCATATGGCTATAAAAAAGACATGTAGTTTCAGGATGAGTGTTGGAAAGCAGAAATCTGGCTCACTGATTGAAAGAGAAGTATTCAGCATTTCTTGCTTAAATGCAACCAGTTAATGGGGAGAGTGGTTGTCACTTAGTATGTGTTCAGTAAACATTGATTGACTGAATATATATCAGGAGGATAAATATAAGCAAAGACAACAAGCAGAGGAATCGTCTTTTCCTTTTAGCATCGTGCCTCTTAGAATAGTTGATTGAACACTTCCGTGTAGGCCTCTCAATGGAATCAAAATGTTTCCATGGCAGAGTTCATGGATGTCTATCTTCTGATGCTGTTTAGTGAGGAACCTTGTGCTGTGGCAATAAATCTGGAAGGTGAAAAGAAGGGATCTAGTAAGTTCTAAAGTTGGAGACTCCAGCCTGGAATCTGGAGCAAGAGTAGCCAAGCTTTCTAGAAGCCTCTCTTGTGCCACAGTATCACACTTGAGTGTATCACCATGCAATAGCCATACTCTGTTATCTGGCACTGAAGGCAGACAGAGAGTTGACACTTAGAGTAAATCAGCATTGGCTCCTGTTGTTTTATTTTTGGAAATGAGCAAAAACATATCATGATGACTGTATTAGTTTTCTAGGGCTGCTGTAACAAATTACCTCCAGCTTAGTGGCTTAAAACAATATAATGTATTCTCTCACATTCTAGAGACCAAGCATGCACAGTAAGGTGTGGGCAGGGCTGCATCCCCTCCAAAGGCTCTAGGGCAGACTCTTCCCTTGCCTCCTCCAGCACCAGGAGTTCCTTGGAGTGTGGCTCCATCATTTCAGTCTCTGCCTCCATGGTCACATGGCCTTCTCCTCTCTCTCTGTAAGCTTCCTCTGGGTGTCTCTTGAAAGGACCTTTGTCATTGTACTTAGGGCCCACCTGGGTAATTCAAGAAGATCTCATCCTGAGATCCTTAATTACATCTGCAAAGACACTTTGTCCAAATAAGATCATGTAAGGGAAGGAAAACATTCCTTCAATCCTTCTAAGTTCTTGGCTGGGACTACTGTAACACAAGAAGATTAACAAGGTAAAATCATACAAATTTATTTAATAAAAGCTTTAGGTGACACAGAGCCATTAAGTGAACGGCTTATTTTTACTAGATTTAATGAAGAGTAGAGAGTTTTGGAAAAACATTTTTGGACAAAAAGGAGGCTGAGATGAACATGTTAAGCCAGAAAACCTTATTCATATGTTCATTCAGCATCCTCGTGGCCCCTCTGTGGTGGAGATGAGGGTGTTCCTCTCCTCCAGGGGAAGAAACTACCTCACACATGCAGGTTCTATGACCTGCTTCAAGGGAAGACCAGAGAGTCCTTCTTGCACCTGCCATTTTTTAAATTCCTCTCACTTACAATGTTCAATGTGGCAAGGTGCCATATATTTGGGCTACCATGTTCTGAACCCTATCATTCATAGTCACAGGTCTGGGGATTGGGACATGGACATAACTTTTTGGAGGACCACCATTCAATCCATTACAGTGATGAGGATGTATTGAAAGGACATTTTGTCAGGAGAGCAGAATGCTGGGTGGGGAGCAGACACTGGGCTCATGGTTGCTCCTACCTTAGTCCGGGACTGGCTCAGGCCAGAGGCTGTGGGCATAAAAGGGAGGAGGTGGAATCTGAGATATTGGATGAAAGAGTGCTCCAGGACTTGATCACTGTGTGTATGGTGAATTTGAGAAGGGAAAGTTTTAATCTAAAAAACTTTTAACTAAAGCATGTTCAAAAATGTGTGCTATATAATACTGGCTCTTGGAATGACAGGCTCCCTGTGGGGGCATGGTGCTATAGGCACACACATTGGGGAAACTCTGGGTCAAACAGGGCTGGACAGGCTTCTCCTCTTTGGCCCTTCCCAGCCATGGCACGCCCATGCATATGGAGGCTCTCCAGAGGGGACCATGTGGGACAGCCCTTCCCAAACCTATTTGACTGTTTTCCCTAGATTACCTCAAAAGCAAAGGACCCACACTCTGGAAAATATTGCTCTTAGGCTCCCATCCTCTGCAGTAGGGACTGGGGAGAAAAGAAAATGTGAGGGCCAGAGGATGGAGTGAAGAAAACTGAGTTACATCTAGTGAGGGCCAGTTTGTTTCCCAAGACCTCTGCCAGCAATAGGGATGGCCACAGGATCCAAAGGAGTTTGCAGACACCATTTGAAGGCTTGCACAGATGCTTTTGGCTTGAATTGTCCATGGGACTGTGCTATGGTTTGGGTTCTTCTTTTCTGGTGCCTCCTTATCCACAACAGAAGCTCCTGCTTTAGAGGAGGTGTGGCTACCATTGTGCCAACTCTGAACCATCAACTCCCATACTGCCAGGAGCAGGATTGCTAGCACAGGAGGGCAGGGATGAGTTGTGAGCTCTTCTTACTTTACACCTCAAAGAACTGCCTTCCTACCTCTCCTCTCTGTGTAGAAAGGGACCTTCCAAGAACACAGCTGTCCTCTTCCTGCCCCCTGATCTCCACAGTAATCCCAGACCCTCTAGTCTTTAGCACTTTCTGCTTCAGGTAGAGAAGGTTGGTTGGTGTCAATGACAAATAGAGGCAACAATTTTTCAATGATTGTAAAAAGGTTGAATATTTACTGAACTCTGAGTATGCATGAGACACTATATTAAGTATTTTATATGTAACACCTCATTTAATTCTTATGACAGCCCTAAGGAATAGGTACCATCAATCATCAGATTTTATAGGTGGGGAACATGGGGAACATAGGGATTAAGTTACTTGCCCAAGGATGTATAGCTAGTGTGTGGTACAACCAGCAAGTGACTTCAGGCAGTCCAGAGTTAAAACTGACATTCATAACCACCAGATTACAAATTTAATTATAAATGTTTTAGTTTCCATATGTTGGTAAGACATGAAAATAGAACTATGCAGAAGGCAGTGTGGAGTATACAGAACTGGACAGACCTGGGCTCAGAGCCATGGGGGATGGTGGTTGAAAAGAGCTTGTGGTTAAGTTTACTCAAACCATGGGGTTGATAGTCAGCTATACAGATTTACAGATCAGAAAGAGAAGCATGCAAAATTTTTATGTATTAGTGGGATGTTCTCCCAAGCAATGAATTAGGAATAATTGACTACTGTCATCACAGTCCATGGCCAGAACATTCCAACTGGGTGGAAATAGGACCCAGACATAGAAGTCTACGTCCTAAATCATGCTGAAAAGTCTGAATTGGGTGGCATTTCTGAGAAGTGAATATCTCTCACTCCTCCCATAAGTGCAGTGGAAACCCATGGTCTGCGGCAAGCTCTGGTGAGAAGATCTGACCTGTAGCTAGCTCTGCCTTAGCATCTCTGCAGGCACAGTGCCCTCCCTATACTCTTAGGGCCTGGAGCCTTTCTTCCAAGAGCTGCCTGCACTGCAGACAACCAGGAAATAGTAGCTGAATTGATGGAGCCAAGGAAATGAGAACCACCCTATTCCAACTGCATTTGCTCCTGGAAACATTATCAAACTTAAAGTGCTTTCAATGACCCATCACTATTTCATTGCAAATGTCTGAATTTTTCTCTACATACTGGGACAAAACCATGATAAAGTGTTACCTACTTGCACTGAATTTCATTTTGTTCTGATTCATTGCCTGCTTCAGAGACCTTCTAAAATCACAGTTTATGGAATTTACATCCTGGTGGTTCCCAGAGAGAAATGAGCTTAGATTCCAGGGAATGCAAATGTCTTCAGACTTGTAGCCAGCTTCCAGGCTCCCTGCAAAAGTCTTGTAAGCCCCAATATATTTCCTCTCTTAAATCACACATCACTGGCACAGGTAGAATATTTTCAAGTTACATCTTTCTTGTTAGGCGACAGTCACTTCATGAATGTTGTTGTTAGTGGCAGTTTTATTGTGCTAGTCTTAGGGTTAGTCTAGTGATTCTTTTTTATACTTGTGTTTGTTTCTCTTTGGTTCCTAAAAGAAACTATGTCTTCAATGCTACATTTGAAACATGATGTTGAACCTCTCCTGGCTGTTTACAGCTGGAGGAAGACTGTTCATGTGAAAGGGGGCTTAGTATCTCAATTGTGAAATGTGGTGACTTTTATTTGACACATTTACAAGAAGTTGATAGAAATCTTTAGAGCCAGTGGTGGATTATTGGGTAGCAGTGGCACCTGGTATCCTGCTAAATTTTGATCTGTATGTAAAAGTTATTCTTGCTTCAACTTAGAATTGACTTTCTTATAGTGTCTGTCAGATAATGGTGAACTGGGCAGGCTGTGGGTGTGGCACAGAATAAGGCACAGTTTCTGTGCCTTGAGATAGAAGACATAGTGTCACCTCAAATTAGCACATATGAAAATGGCCACTTATTGAAATATGCAGACACTTCTCATGAATATAAAAAACATATGATCAGGAAAGTAAGCAAATGGATGGCAACAACACTGAATAATGTGACAACTTTATGCAGTTCTTGCAGTTTCCTGAAGCTTTCTTTTCCATAATCAGTGTTCACCTTTAAAATCCTTCATATGTACAGCCAAAATTTTGAGTATTTGAAAATGTGCCTTATAGACACACACAAAAAGATTACAAACCACTGATCTATTCCCAAAAACATCAATTAGATTCTGATACACATCCACCCCACACAAACTTTCGTTCGTGTTTACAATTCTTATTTTGGATTTTTTAATGTTCTTCAAATTTTGCTGCTTTTCTTCAGTGACTCTCAACTTGTGCTGACTTCCCCCATGTTTCCATGTCTGCTGCAGTGTCCCCTGTGTCTACCCTCAGTGTGAGCCCAGGGAAATTGTCCTTGCTACCACTGAAGAAGGCCTTGAAATCTCTGGCTCTTTAGACAAATAATCAACTTCCAAAGTGATTGTTACTGGGAACCACAAAAGTTGAAAATGGAGGACAGATAGTTGGAAACTCTCCTCATCCCTTCACCTTTGCCATTGTCAAGGTTGCTGATAAGTATTAGAGGCAACTTCTCTTGGCCGTCCATGTGTTGTGATAGTTGTAATAGATAGGGGTTCTTGACTCTGAGAATCATGGCCCTCAGGACCTTCCCATGCTGGGCTTCCCCACAGTGTCACCTAAGAGCCCTGGCACTGTGGGAAATTACATGAACTGGGACAACACCCAGACTGGGGCCGCTTCTTATACTACTGTGACCTCAGCAGAGTTAACTACTTATGTGAGCCTCAGCCTCCTCATCTGGAAAATGGAGATGGAAATAAAAATTTCCTCCTCATGGGTATTAAAATTAAATAAGATCATGTCTATCAATGCCAGCAGGAGAAGGCACTAAGTAAATGTTAATTTCCTTGCTCCACCCCCACCACACACACACACACACACTGGTAAACAATAATTCTCTGCTGGGCTGCAGCCTCTCTTCTGAAACTGAAATATCTGCCCATATGCTGATGGGAATAATGAGACATGCTTCCTTAGTGAATTCATCAGACTTCTTGTTGGACTATGATGAAGCAGGGGCAGAGGGGAGATCTGAATATACAACACACATGTAGGCCTCATACCTAGATAATAAAGAGTCACCTTACTACAAACCTCATCACCAGCAACAGAGGGGAACGCTTCCCTTCAGAAGATCTTGCCTGTAATGGCAAGACTGTTTTATTTGCCAACCCTGTGGCTCTCACTGGGCCCACTTAGGTAATTTTTCCCAGGCTTCTTACAGCTACATGTGGCCAATGGAAAGTGGGCCAATCCTGAGGGTCCTCCCTGTTCTCCCCTCCCCACCTGCCCGGTGGATGTCAATGTCCAGGATGACCCAGGAAACAATATGTTGAAGTGAGAGCACTTCTGGTAGCCTGGGTCCCTAAGTGGTGGTGGAGAGCAGAGCACCACTTACCCACCACCTGGACTTCACCCAACAAGAAACTGTCTTAAAATGAAGTCATTAAAACCTCCAGGTTTTCCCTTTACAGCAGCTAGCATGACCTTAACCAATAAACCTGGTGAAACAAGAGGTAAGTTTTTTAAAACTTTCCCCTTGTGATTCATTTGGCATTCTTTTGAACATGACAGCACCATTTTATATTTTATTACTATGAGGAAACAAATTTCATAATTGCTTAAAAACTACCTATAGGGTCTATCTATGCAAAATATGCTGTGTATATCAATATAGGAAATATAGAACAAGGTTTTCTATCAACAATAAATCTATTTCATTTTTTGCCTTACAGTTTCAGTCAAAAGCTAGGATTAGTAATTAACTGCATGTATTGTGTGCTAAACTAAATACTCTTGCTACCAGGGGCTTTGTTGGGGGAGGGATGGCTCTATAAGAAGGGAGAATAAACTAATTACTTTTTCTAAATTACTAGAAATTCATAAATTAGAAAATTAAAATTTTCCTATTTTCTATGCTCTTGTTTTATTTCCTTAAACTACTATGCTGAAAATAATTGTACCTTTGCCCATCTTTAGCTTCACCAAATGTAAAGTCAGGGTTACTTAATCTATAGGACCTGAGGTTTAGATGGGAGCATTTCTATCTCCCAGCCTAATGCCTAGCACAATAAATATTAAGGAATGCACATGGTCACTGTTGAAGCCTTGATTTCTTTCTTACTTATTTGGTTTACTGGATTTTGTTTTGAAATTATGGTTAGGAATGTGAATTACCACCCTCAGAGACTTCTAATGTATCTTTGACTGCTTATGCCAACCAACATCAGTTGGTGTTAGAAAGCAGTGCTTTTATTTATGATATCTAGTCTTATAGTTCATCTTGACTTATTTCTTTTACTGGTAGCTACAGCCTTCAGGTTATCATGTTCAAATCCTTTTTATAGGGAGAAGAAAATAAAACCCCTGGTAAATTACAGTTGACCTTTGAATAATGTTGGGGTTAGGAGTGCTGATTCCCACACCGTTGAAAATCCATGTATAACTTTTAACTCCCACAAACTTAACTACTAATAGCCTGCCGTTGACTAGAAGCCCTACTGATAATAAACAATTGCTTAATACCTATTTTGTATGTTATATGTACTATATGCTGTATTCTTACAATGAAATAAGCTAGAGAAAAGCAAATGTTATGAAGAAAATCATAAGAAAAATACACTTGCAGCACTTATTGAAAAAAAAATCTTGTGCCAGTACCAGGCTGATTAGAGAACAGTTGCTTTGTGATATAGCTTGAAATCTCATATTGAGATCCCACCTACTTTATTCTTCTTTCTCAGAATTGCTGTGGCTATTCGTGGTCTCTTTGTGTTCCAGATGAATCTATGAAGAATTCTTTCTAGGTCTGTGAAATATGTCATTGGTATTTTAATAGGTAGTGCATTGAATCTATAGATTGCTTTGTGTAGTATGGACATTTTAATGATATCGATTCTCCCAATCCATGAGCACGGTATGCTCTTCCATCTGTTAACATCTTGCTCTATCTCTTTTATCAGTGTCCTGTAGTTTTCTATATATAGGTCTTTTACCTCTTTAGTTAGGTTTATTCCTAGGTATCTTATTTTTTTAGGCGTGACAGTAAATGGGATTGCTTTTTTAATCTCTCTTTCTGTAATTTCACTATTAGTATATAGAAATGCCACAGATTTCTTGGCATTAATTTTGTATCCTGCTACATTGCTGGATTCATTTATTAAGTCAATTAGTTTTGGGATGGAGTCCTTTGGGTTTTTTATGTACAGTATCATATCATCTGCAAATAAAGACAGCTTTACTTCTTCTTTTCCAATTTGGATGTCTTTTATTCTTCTTCTTGTCTAATTACAATGGCTAATACTTCCATTACTATGTTGAACAGGAGAGGTGAGAGTGGGCATCCCTGTCTTGTTCCTATTCTGAGGGGAAATGGTTTTAGTTTTTGCCCATTGAGTATGATGTTAGCTGTGGGTTTATCATATATGGCTTTTATGATGTTGAGGTATGATTCTTCTATTCCCACTTTCCTGAGAGTTTTTATCAAGAAAGGGTGTTGGATTTTGTCAAGTGCTTTTTCTGCACCAATTGATATGACTATGTGATTTTTATCTCTCAATTTATTTATGTGATGTATTACGTTATTGACTTGCAGATATTGTACCATCCCTGCATTCCTGGCATGAATCCTACTTGGTCATGGTGTATGATCTTTCTGATGTATTGCTGGATCCGATTTGCTAGAATTTTGTTGAGGATTTTGGCATCTATGTTCATGAGAGATATTGGCCTATAATTCTCTTTCATTGTGTTGTCTTTATTTGGTTTTGGTATTAGGGTGATGCTGGCTTCATAGAAGGTGTTTGGAAGTGTTCCTTCTTCTTGAATGTTTTTGAACAGTCTGAGGAAGATAGGTTTTAATTCTTCCTTGAATATTTGGTAAAACTCTCCTGTGTAGCCATCTGGTCCCGGGCTTTTATTTTCTGGAACCTTTTTGATGACTGCTTCAATTTCTTCCATAGTTATTGGACCATTGAGATGTTTAGATTCTTCTTGATTGAGTTTTAGAAGGTTACATTTTTCTAGGAATATGTCTATTTCTTGAAGGTTGTCCAATTTGTTGGAATAATATTATTCATAGTGTTTTTTTTTAATCTTCTTTATTTCCACAGGGTCTGTTGTTATTTCTCCTCTTCCAGTTCTGATTTTGTTTATTTGGGTCTTCTCTCTGCACTTCTTGGTGAGCCTGGCTAGAGGTCCATCAATCTTGTTTATCCTTTCAAAAAAACAGCTCTTGGTTTTGTTGATCTTTTGAATTGTTTCTTTGGTCTCCATGTTGTTTATCTCCGCTCTGATCTTCACTATTTCATTTCTTCTGCTTACACTGGGCTTTTCTTGTTTTTCTCTTTCTAGCTCTTTGAGTTGTAGGGTCAGATAATTTATTACCATTGTTTCCTGGGTTTTTGTTTGTTTGTTTGTTTGTTTGTTTGTTTTTTTGCAGTAGGCTTGTAGGGCTATGAACTTCCCTCTCAAGAGTGCTGTCACTGTGTCCCATAAATTTTGTATTGTTTTTTTGTCATTTTCATTTGTTCCCATGATGTTTTCTATTTCTCCCTTGATCTAAGAGCTTTCATATCTGAAAGAAACTGCTAAGTCACTAGGAAATCTTGGTCAAACAACTGAAAAGTGAGTGGGAGACCAGTAACAATTACAATTTACTCTAACTTAGAGTGTAAATTACCCAGTCGTTGTTTAATAGCATGTTGTTTAGTCTCCATGTGTTTGATTTCTTTCTATTGTTTTTATTTAGTTGATTTCTAGTTTTATGCCACTGTGGTCCGAGAAAATGCTTGATATGATTTTTACCTTCTTGAATTTGAAGAGACTTTTCTTATGACCCAACATATGATCTATCTTTGAAAATGACCCATGTGCACTAGAAAAGAATGTATATTCTGTGTCTTTGGGGTGGAATGTTCTGAGGATGTCAATTAATTCCATCTGGTCTAGTGAGTTATTTAGGATTGATGTTTCTTTGCTGATATTTTCTTACATGATTTCTCCAGTGGTGACAGTGGGGTAATAAGTCTCCTACTATGATTGTATTTCTGTCAATCTCTCCCTTAATATCCTCCAGGAGTTTTTTTATGTATTTATGCGCTACTATATTGGGTGCATATATGTTTACCAGAGATATTTCTTCTTGTTGGATTGTTTCCTTTGGTATTATGAAGTGGCCTTCTTTATCTCTTATTATATCCTTCACTTTGAGATCTAATTTGTCAGATATAAGTATTGCAACCCCAACTTTTTTTTTTCATTTCCATTTGCCTGAAATACCATCTTCCATCCCTTCACCCTCAATCTGTGTGCATCTCTTTTCCTGAGGTGGGTTTCTTGCAGACAGCAGATATATGGATCATGTTTTATTATCCAATTGGTTACCCTATGTCTTTTGATTGGAGCATTTAATCCATTTACATTTAAAGTTATTGTTGATAAGTACTTATCTGTCACCATTTTTAGTCTTTTCCCCTGAGTTCCTTCTTTGCTTCTTCTTTCTTTTTATTACAGCAGACCCTTTAACATTTCTTGTATTGCTGGTTTGGTGGAGATATATTCCCTAAGCAAGCAATTGTTCTCAAAACAGCCTGGTTCTGGCACAAGAAAAGACATATAGACCAATGGAATAGAATAGAGAATCCAATTATCAGCCCAAACCGCTATGCTCAACTAATATTTGACAAAGGAGGCATGAACATACAATGGAGCCAAGATAGCATCTTCAACAAATGGTGTTGGGAAAATTGGATGGATACATGCAAAAAAATGAAACTGGACCACCAACTTACATTAAATACAAAAATAAACTCAAAATGGATACAGGACTTAAACATTAGAAGGGAAACCATAAAAATATTAGAGGAATACACAGGCAGCACAATCTCAGACATATTCCTAAAGAAGTTCTTCACTGAGACCGCTCCAAAAACAATGAAAGCTGAAGATAAAATAAACAAATGGTACTACATCAAAATAAAAAGCTTTTGTACAGCAAAAGAAACCATCAACAAAACAAAGAAAGACCACTGTATGAGAGACCATATTTGCAAATGTTATCACTGATAAAGATTTAATCTCCAACATCTATAGCCAACTTATACATCTTAATAAAAGGAAGATATACGATAGAATAAAATAAATGGGCAATGGACCTAAATAGAACCTTTTCGAAAGTCTACAGAAGGAAGGCCAAGAGACACATGAAAACATGTTCAAAGTCACTAATCATCCGATAGATGTAAATCAAAACGACAATGCGATACCATCTTACACCTATCAGAATGGCGATCATCAACAAATCAACAAACAACAAGTGTTGGCGAGGATGCAGAGAAAAAGGAACCCTTGTGCACTGTTGTTGGGAATGCAGACTGGTGCAGCCTCTGTGGAGAACAATATGGAGTTTTCTTAAAATACTAAAAATGGATCTCCCATTTGTCCCAGCAATCCCACTTTAAGAATTTATCCTAAGAAATTACAAACACCAATCAGAAAGGATTTATGCACCCTATGTTCATAGCAGCACAATTCACAATAGCTACATTTTGGAAACAGCCTAGGTGCCCGTCAGCTGATGAGTAGATCAGAAAACTGTGGTACATCTGTACAATGGAATTCTATGCTGCCATTAAAAAGAAGGGACTCTTACCATTTGCAGCAGTCTGGATGGAACTGGAGAGCCTTATGCTTAGTGAAATAAGCCAGTCTATGAAGGCAAAGCACCACATGATCTCACTCATTTGTGGATAATAAAGAACATTGTAAACTGATGAACAAAAGGATAGATACAGAGGCAGGAAAGCATCAAACAGAGTGTGAAATTATAGCAGGGAGATTAAGGAGAGGTGGGGTAGATAAGAGATCAATCAAAGGACTTGTATTTATGCATATAAGCATAACCAATGAACATAGACACTGGATTTTGGGGTATGCCTGGGAGGAAGGGGGGCAATGGGGAGATATGTATACATGTAACACAATAAAAAAAAATAAAAAAAAGAAAAAATCCACATATACTTGTGCAGTTCAAACCCATGTTGCTTAATTGTCCACAGTATTATGCAAAGATGAACAAATTCTTTATGTGAGCTGGGGAACACCCTAGCATAGCAGATTTCCAGACTTCAGAAGCTATTTCAGCAGCTGGAGGGCCCATCACAGTCAAAGCCAAGGTAGTTGCTGGTTCCAGCTGAAGTTAACAGAATTCAGGACTTCTTGTTTCAGTAAACTTCTGCCTGTTCAACTCCTGTGCTGGGAGAATGAACAAAGGAAGGAAAGGGGAAAAGGTTAAAGAGAGATCAGGAATTGAAAAAGGAAGAAGTAGTTTTGCTAGCTCTTCATTGAAGAGGCCAGGTGATGTGTTCACACAGTAGAATTTGACAAGTCCAGTTCTTAAAACATCTTGTCTGACTTACATTACCACCAGCCCTGTGTTAGAGCACTCACTGCATACTATTTCCCAGTGTTAGGTGAACAGTGACATATTATTTGCTTTTGCAATTCTTTGGTTTCATTTATGTTAATTTTTTCATATTCTGTTTTAATATTGTATTTATGTATTTTCATTTGTGAATTGACTCTTTAGTCTTCCCAATTTTTATTGTCATGTTCACCTTTAATTTTCAAATTAAAATAATTTTGTTTTTCTTACTACATTTTCCTGCTGCTCAATGCATAAAAATGAATAACTAAAATCTTAAAAGCAAGAATCACCTTTTATGCTTATTCAAAATAGAATTATATTAAGGATTCCATTTTATAGCCTACTTTTAAAAGTTTTTATTAAGAAATAGTTCACATAGATTATTCTCCCACTTATAGAGTATAATGCCACCTTTTTATTGTGTAGCCATCACCACAATCTAATTTTGGATATTTTCATCACCCCAAAAGGACATGCTGCCCATGTGCAGTCACTCCCATTTGCCTTTACACCCCTCAGACCTAGGGAACTACCAGTCTATTTTCTCTATATATAAATTTCCTATCTTGGACTTCTCAAGCAAACAGAGTCATTTCATAAGTGGTCTTTGCAACTGCTTCTTAGCATAATATTTTATTTTTGTAAACTCAGCATGCACATCACTTACAGGCTATCTGTGGCTACTATCACCTACAACAGCAGAGTTGAGTAATTGCAGCCAGATGGACTGCATAGATTCAAATATTTACTATCTGGCTTGTTAGAGAAAAAGTTTGCTGATTTTTGTTATAGGCCAAAGAAGGCAACCAAGAATTTAGGACATCATTGGTTGATTTGGGACTATTTGGGGTAAAGGGATGAAAGGAAATAAATAATGCATGATAGGATGAAAAGGAGCTTAATGGTTTAACTACTGATAAACTCAGTGTAAATACTACACTCAGAGTTGCCAATGGTAAATTGAATTCTCAGATTAGATTACTCCAACTTCCTCTTCTGCCTCACTGCTTGATGTGGAGATCACAAGGATAGTCCAAGATAATCTCCTTATTTTAAAGACATCTGATTAGTTATGCTGAATTAATTCCCTTTTGCAGTGTAAAGTAACATGTTCTGAGGATTAGAGCATTGACATCTTTGGGGGGCTTCAGTCTATGGTCCATTTTGAGTTAATTTTTGTATGTTGTGTGAGGTAGTGGTCCAAATTTATTCTTTTGTATGTGGTTATCCAGTTATCTCAGCAGTATTTGTTGAAAAGACTCTTCTATTGATATAACCTATTTTTATATTAAAACAATATAACATTAAAATATGTTTATACCAGTAAATATGATGTATCACTTATTTTTTGGATGAACTATAGCCATAATCTTCTCAATTGATCTCCCAGCTTCCATAATTGCCCTTCTACAGTCCTTTTTCCATAAACAGAATGGCCTTTGCAAAGTGCAAAACTAGTCATGTGACTACTGTCTCTGCCCTTAGTAGAGATTCTTATTAGGAAGAGGACTAAACTCTGTATCATGCACCCTCCTTCCCTCTGTCTTCAGCCTAATCTCATGCTCACTCTCCACCTGTTTCTTCTCAGGTCCTCATTAAAGCGATTATTGCTTCAACTGCAAACCAGTCTCCCTAATGGGAAAGCCTCTTACAGCACCACATATCTTTCCTTTGCAGCCTTTTTTACATTGCAATTTTAAATTTATTTGTTTGGTGTCATAAATGATGTCTTCTTACACCAGACAGTAAGCTCTAGATAGAAATTGTCTGCTTTTACTAATCATCATAACTTCAGGTTTTAACACATGATATTTTGAGTAAATAAACAAGGGAATTACATGTTTTACTATATATTTGACTTTTGTTATGATATTTTTTATTTACAGAATCTTAAATATACATATGAATGTATAAATCTTTTCTTTTACAATCTTTCTTTGTTAGAGCTATGTTTAAATTCCTTCTCCTCTCCACAATTATAGAAGTATTGACCTATTTTCTTTTACTGCTTTTATTCTCCTATTGTTTACATTAATATCTTTAATCTACCTGCAATTTATATTTGGCATGTGGTATAAATTAAAGAAATAACTTTATTTCAGAAGTGGTTCACCAGATTCCCAATCCTTTTTCCTCCTTCTCTTGCAGATTTGAAGTAACTTGTTGATTGCACACTAAATCCTTTTCTATGTTTACTTATGTAGATAGTGTATCCTACACTGGTAGTATATGCCAATGTTTTGTTTTTCTTTTAATCCTCACCAGATGATATTTTTCCATTGATTTTTAGAGTGGAAGAGAGAGGGAAAAACAGAGAGAAATATCAATGTGAGAGAAACACATCGATTGGTTGCCCCCTGCACAAGCCCTGACCAGGGAGCCTGCAACCTAGGTACTGTAATTGAACCTGGGATCCTTTGGTCCTCAAGCCAATGCTCTATCCACTGAGCCAAACTGGCTGGGGCACCAGTATTTTAATTATTATAGCTTTATGCTATATTTTGGTGTCTGACAGTCACATTTTCCAAGAAAATACGTTTTATAAAATAATATCTCGACTTATACAACTTGAATAAATGGTTACCAGACAGAGATCTGTTCCTTAGAGCATGGAGTTCTCAAGCTTTAGTGGGTCCCACCCCAGAGTTTCTGACTTAGTAGGTCTGGGGTGGGCCCACGTATTTGCATCTCTAACAAGTTCCCTGATGATGCTGACACTACTGATCCAGGGACTACAATTTGAGAACCTTTTCCTTAAATGCTTGAAATAAAGAATATGGCCAACCTGAGAACCATCCTGGTGGCTTCTCTGAATTGATTCCATGGTGAGTCTGCTGGGGGTTTCTTTAGCCCTGCTCCTGGCTCTACTTCAAAGCCCAGCCAAGAAGTACAGCTCCCTTTCACAGCTGCCCTGCTGCTGACAGCTGCACACGCAGCCAGCTCTGTGCCCTTTCAATGACATGGTGACTCTCTGTGCTATAGGTTCTCTTGATTTTCCTTGTGTTTAAGGGGAAGGAAGCTGAGAACTCCACTTTGGTTTCTGCATTCTTCCTAGGCTGTTTAATGGCTCCTTGGTACACACAAAGAGAGAGTTAATCACTAATACCTGCTTCTGATCCCAAAACCATTTGTTTTCTTCCACTCACATTTTCCCCAGTAAGTCACCCAAAAGTTAGGTAGAAAATTATTTGCATCTCCTAGAGGGATATACCTTCTAGGAATGTCTCCTTTTCATTTTTAATTTCATGGTATCTAAACGACACCACCAGAAGACCTCTTCTCCAGTCACAAGCAGACAAGAGTTTCTGTACAACCTTCCCTTGCCTACATTCCTATATTCAGCACACATTGAGCAAAGCTGTCTCTCAACAGCAACCTGGGAACACAGAAGGATACATCTCTGTCCTTGAGACCTCACTCGCCATTGTTGGACTTCGATGCATTCGTTAACAATTACAATGCAACCTGATAACTATTGCAAGGGAGGTAATCAGAGAATGGGGGTAACAAAGGCCAGGGCTCTGCCTTCAGCTTGTTGGAGAGCTGGCAAGGCACAACTCCCAGAAAAGGTGGGGGAGGGAGCTTGTGTACATATTTATTTCTATTATTAACTGTTACTGTTGTTTCATTTTTATTTTTTGAATAGTGGTACATTCCCATGTGTGACAATTCATTCAGTAAGAAAAAAGAAGTGCTGTGCAATGGAAATATGATGTGATTTCAAATGTGATGTGATTTCAGACTTTTTTAGCCATATTTTTAAAAGTAAAGCAAAAGAAGTGAAATTTCTACATTTTTTTTATTAATCCTCTCCCAAGGATATTTTACTATTGATTTTTATGGAGAGTGGAAAAGAGGGAAAGACAGAAACATCCATGTGAGAGAAGCACATCGATTGGTTGCCTTCTGCATGAGCCCAACCAGGGATGGGCCAGGGAGGAGCCTACAACCAAGGTACATACCCTTAATCAGAATCGAACCTGGGACCCTTTGGTCTGCAAGTTGATACTCTATCCACTGAGCCAAACTGGCTAGAGCTGAAATTGCTATTAGCACTATATTTTATTTAACTCACATATATAAAATCAATACAACATTTAATCAGCACAAAAATTTATTGAGATACTTTACATTCTTTTTTTGTACCAAGGCTTTGAATTGATTCAAAGTGTATTTTACATTATAACGAACAGCAACTTGGAATAGCCATATTCCAGGTAGCCACATCTGACTACAAGAAGAGATAGTAATGTTTCTCTCCCATTTCTGCCCTTGAAGGCACTGAGTGCCCCTCCCTAGATGTGTTTGATAGATAGCCTCCAGAGTATTCTTCCACTGGCAGTTTCGATGTTCACAAGCAATTATACACATTCACCCACAAGCAGTTCTACACACATACGTGAAAACAACAGGGCAATAATCCCATTGTTGTGCATTCTACTTTGTTCAATTAGTAGTAGATGTTTCATATCATTACTTAGGAAGCAAACAAAATTTCTTATTTTATTTACTTGATTATGTATTTTACTGCAGAGTATCCTATTTTATGGATGTCACAAATCGCTCACTTATTCTTTATCCATCAGTATTAGGTGGTTTTCAGTATTTGGCATTCATAAATAATTTCAGCTGAGATTCCAAAGATACAAAGAGTAAGGAGTTAACCCAGTAAGGATGAGAAAATTACATTCTAGCAAAAAGAAATGGTATGAAGGAAGGCATGGGGCCCAAGAACACATGGCACTTGGGGATAATTTCTTGTGGCTCAAGATGTCTGGAGAGTAGAGTATACAGAAAAGAGGGGAGGAGACTGATGGGTAGGAAGACACCAAATTGCAAACAGCCTTGCAAGTGTCATATTAAGGAGTTTAGATGTCATCCCAGGAGAATCATCAAAAGATTTTAAGATGCCGAAACCGGGTTGGCCCAGTGGATAGAGTGTCGGCCAGAGGACTGAAGGGTCCCAGGTTTGATTCTGGTCAAGGGCATGTATCTTGGTTGTGGGCACATCCCCAGTAGGAGGTGTGCAGGAGGCGGCTGATCAATGTCTCTCTCTCACCGATGTTTCTAATTTTCTATCTCTCTCCCTTCCTCTCTGCAAAAAAATCAATAAAATATATTTAAAAATATATATTTTAAGAAGCAAGGAAAAATAAGTAAATGATTGAATTAATAAATAATTGGGGGAAGAGAGACAAATCTTCCATATTGATGAATTCCAGTTAGCAGATGAAGAAGGTGTGATGCAAGTGGAAAATCACCATGTAGACCATTGCAATAATAGTTGCTGAAGTCATGATCTACTAATGAATATTCAAATTAGTGACCAAAATTTTGAAATACAGGATATTTGCATAGCCTCAAAGTATCTCCACCAAAACTATGTATTAATTACTAGAAGCTTGGTGCATGAAATTCATGCATGGGGGGAGGGTCTCCTCAGTCCAGCCTACATCCTCTCCAATCCAGGACAACCTCCAGAATCAGGCCTAAACCAGCAGTCAGACATCCCTCTCACAATCAGGGACTAACTACTCCCTGCTAGCCTGATCATCCCTAACAGCCTCTGCCTGCCAGCCTGATCACTCTTAACTGTCCCCCTGCCAGCGTGGTCATCCCTAACTGCCCACCCCAATGGCCTGGCTGCACCCTGCTGCCTGGTCATCTAACATAGCCTGCAGTTGAGTCACTTAGTCATCCCTCACTAACCTCCCTGCCACCCTTGTCACCCCAGTCAGCCTGCTGTTTATTACTGTTACTGTGATGGTGCCCCAGACAGTTTGCATATTCCTTTATTATTAGATAGACTAGACCTGGTGCACAAAATTTGTGCACAGGAGGGGGTTGTCCTTCAGCCCAGCCTGCTCCCTCTCCAATCAGGGACCCCTTAAGTCATGTCTGACTGCCCATTTATGCCCAATCCTATTTGGACATCCCTCTCACAATCCAGGACTGCTGGCTCCCAACTGCTCACCTGCCTGTCTTCCTGATTGCCCCTAACCACTTCTGCCTGCCAGCCTGATCACCCCATAACCACTCCCCTACCAACCTGATTGATGCCTAACTGCTCCCCTGCCAGCCTGTTTGTCCCTAACTGTCCTCCCCTGTGGGCCTGGTCACCCCTAATTGCTCTCCTCTGCAGGCCTAGTCAATCCCAACTACCCTTCCTTATAAGCCTTATCACCTCCAACTGCCCTTCCTTGCAGGCCTGGTCCCTCCCAACTGCCCTCTCCTGCTGGTCTGATCACCCACAACTGCCCTTCCTTGTAGGCCTGGTTCCTGCCAACTGTCTTCCCCTGCTAGCTATCTTGTGGTGGCCATCTTGTGTCCACATGGGAACAGTCATCTTGTGTGTTGGAGTGATGGTCAATCTGCATATTATTCCCTTATTACATAGGATAGAGATCTGGTGCATGAGTGGGAATCAGCTGCTTTGCCCTGAAGGGTGTCCTGGGTCAGGATGTGGGTTCTCTTGGGTGGCTTGGGCAAGGGGCCTGTGGTGGTTTGCAGGCCAGCCATGTCCCCAGTGACCCGAGTGGAGGCCCTGGTATCTGGGATTTATTTATCTTCTACAATTGAATCTTTGTAGACTGGAGTAGAGCCAAGCTTTCTGCTTGAACAGCTGTTGAAACTTTGTTGCCTTAAGTGGTGGCCTGGGCCAGCCAGCGTGTGTGGAAAGCTTGGCTTCCTCCATTGCCTGGGGCAACCCAAGCCCCCTTCCTGCTCTCTCTCTCTGGCCAAAGACATCTTGTTTGGGTTAATTTGCATACTCGCTCTGATTGGCTAGTGGGCATGGCTTGTGGGTGTAGCGGAGGTATGGCCAATTAGCATATTACTCTTTTATTAGATAGGATTGTGATGATTTTAATGTATGTTTAAATATTATTTGATACTCCCCTTCCTGGAAGTGGAGCTTAATTCCACTGGACTTAAGGACTCATTCCTAATGAGTAGAATGTGGAAAAGGAAAAATAATAACTTTACAGTGGAAAAACCTAGCAGGTACCACTTAGTAGTATCCTGACAAATGTGATGAGATGACACTGTACCTCTATGATATTCTTTCCCCAAATCCTACATCACATAAGCCCAACTTGAGAGATATTCCTACAACATTCCTCACCCATACTCTTCAAGTGTCAAGGTCATGAAAAACAGAGAAAGGTTCAGCAACTATTACTGAGACTAAGGAGAGGTGTTGACTAAATGTAATGTGGTCTCCTGGCTTAGGTCCTGGTACAGAAAAATATTTTTTTTTAAGAAAAACTGGAAAATATGACAAAAGTCTTCATTTTAGTTAATAGAATTGTTCACATCTTAGTTTTTATAAATGTTCCATAGCTATTTAAGATGCTAACATTGAAAGGAAGTGGGTGAAAATATACTGTGACATACTGTTGTTGTTACAGCTACTCTATAACATAAAATCATTTTGAAATAAAAAGTTTTTAAAAGAACCAGAGAGTAACATGGTAGATTCACATTGTGGAATAATCCAAGTGGTTGTGGGGGAAAAGGAGATTGGGAGTAGAAAAGGCCAGAACAATTTTCTGCTAAAAACCTCAGGAAGAGAAAGTGGAGGCCGATGGGAATGGGACAGAAGGAATCTGAGGCCACAGACTGGAAAGATCTCCAAAGTGAAAGTCGGGTTTGGATAAGGAAGTGGGGGATAGGGAGACTCAGTTTCCAACCTCTAGGAATTAGATTGGTAATGATACAATTCACTGAGATGGAGAAAATAGGAGGAAGAACAAGGTTTGGAAAAGCATTAATTCTGTTTCAGACCAATTCAGTTTGGAGTACTGAATTGGTCTGAAACAGAATTAATGCTTTGAAAAACCCAAGTATCCATTAGGCAACTGGATATGTAAGCCTACAGGTCAAGAGGGAGAGCTGAGTCTAGATGGTTGTAGAGAGCCTAACATTTAAAAGGTGGTTGAGGCCAGTGAAATGAGATGGCTCAAGGTGAATGGATAACGTAGAAAGAGGCCCAAGAGCACAGGAGTTCTGAGGCTAGGCCAAGAGGTATCAAGGAGACCAGAGCATGTCCAGAAAACTGGTGATAGAGGCCAAGTTCTAGGCGCAGGCTGCCAGGGCCAGCTCACTGGCTTTGCCACCTACCCTGTGTATGACATAGGACAAGTTATTTAATCTAATAAGACTTGTCAGGATTACATGAGACTATCTGCAAAGTTCTTAGGATAATGCTGGGCTCATAGTGCTCAAAGAATGTTAGCAATTTGAAGGCAAAGGTAAATTAGAGAAAAAAAGCTAAAGGTAGCTCCTAAATAAGGGTATGGACTTCACTCCCCTTCTGATAACTATTATTACTATTACTATCATCATCATAATCATCATTTGTTAATCCTTACCTGAGGATATTTTTCCCATTGGAATCAAACCCATGACCCTTTGGTGCATGGCCAATGTTGTAATCACTGAGCAAGGATTCCCTTAAGGTAAGTATTATCAAAAAATGGAAAATTAAGTGCTGGCAAGAATGTGGAGAAATTGGAAACTTTCAGCCTTGTGGTGTTTTATAATAGGGTCTACTACTATAGAATACAGTTTGGTGGCTCCTCAAAAAGTTAAACACAGAGTTACTGTATGATTCAGCAAATCCATTTCTCATATATACCCAGAAGAACTGAAGGCAGTGATTCAAACAGATACATGTACACTCAAGTTCATAGCAGCATTATTAACAACTAGAGACCTGGTGTATGAAATTCATGCATAGGATGGGGAGGGTCCCCTCAACCCAGCCTTAACCCTCTCCAATCTGGGACCCCAGGGGGGATGTCTGACTACTGGCAGTCAGACATACCTCTTGCAATCCTGGACCACTGACTCCTAATTGCTCACCTGCCTGCCTGCCTGGTTGCCCCTAAATCCACCTCCCTGCCAGCCTGGTTGCCCCTAACTACCCCCTACTACCAGCCAGGTCACCCCAAACTGCCCTCTCTCCCTGCCAGCCTGGTTACCCCCAACTGCCCCCTCTGCCAATCTGGTTGACCCATGAGCCTGCTGTCCAGTCATTTGGTCATCCCTCACTAACCACCCTCCCAGCCTGGTCACTCCACACAGCCTGCTGTTCAGTTGTTTAATTGTCCCTCACTAACTCTCATGCTGTCCTGGTCATAGGTAGCCATGTTGTGAGGGTGTGAGGGTCAATTTGCATATTACCCTTTATTATATAGGATAGCCAAAAGGTGGAAACAATCCAAGCATCCATCAACATGGGAATGGATAAACTATGTGGTATATACACACAGTGGAACATTACTCAGCCTTCAAAAGGAATGAAGCTCTGATACATTCTTGAAAAGATTATTATTCTCTGTGCAGTGAACCAAGCATAAAGGATAAATACTCTATGGTTCCATTTATATGAGAAACCAAGAATAGGCAAATTCATGGAAATAGAAAGTTGAATAGAGGTTATAGGATATTGGGGAGGAGGCCATTTATTTAATGAATATAGAGTTTCTGTTTATGATAATGAAAAAGTTCTGGCAATGGTTATACAACATTGTGAATACACTTAATGCCACATTTAAAAAATAGTAAATTTTATGTTGTGTATTTCATCATAATATGAAAAATTGGTCAATTTGGTAAAGAACTCAAATAAGATAAGCTCTGAGAAATCATCCTTTGTGTTTATTTCGTGACACATTCCTGGGGTCTTTATAGTGGAGTAGAAGTCAAAAGTCAGCTTGCAGTGAGTGGAAGGGTGATTGGGGAGTGTCTACACCAGGGACTGAACAACTGTGACCAAGACTGGCCTGCTGCCTGTTTCTATAAGCAAAGTTTTATTGGAACACAGCCTGGTCCTTCCTGCATTTGCCTGGGGCTGCTTTTGTGTGGTGGCAGCAACAAAGTTGAGTAGTTGCCACAGAAACCATACAATCTACAAACACAAAGTATTTACTATCTGGCCCTTTACAGAAAGTTCCTCAGTCCCTGGACTACACAAGACCACTGGACTTTTAAGAGTTTTGACTTTCTCAGACAATCCTGCATTTGTGGTAAAGTTACTGAGTAGAACAGACAATAATAATAATGATGACTTGTCCTTCCTCTCTTCTAACTGGAGAAAGGGATTAAGTCCCTCTATCCAACTCACCCCACTACTAAATTGGCATGTGACTGGTGAAAGTAAACACCATGAGATGGCAACAAGTGACAGTTTGGTTTAAAGTTTCCCCATTAATACATGAAAATGCCCACAACTAGGTTTTCAGGTGTTTATTAATTTACTCTCTGGGACTGGGTGTTGATAATTATTTAGAACAAAGAGGAAGCCAGCATATTTAGCACTTACTGTGTATCAGGAACAATGCCAAGGCTTGTGAATAGTTGAAATATTGATAATCATCATAACCATCAGATGGCATTTCCACACTTCACAGCTGGGGCTCACTGCATTTAGTGTTCACCCACAGACTCACAGGGAGTCTGTAGCAGAGCTGGGGTTTAAAGGGGTCTGATGAGTTCCAGGGCCCCAGGCTGTTTCCACAGCAGTCATCCTGGCCTCTGTGGCCACCAATAGCCTCAGAATGGTTCTTTGTGCCCATTTTAAGTAGCATCTACTATTGTTGTATTGTAAATCATTGAATGAGATACAAGATGCCTTAATGAGCTAATTAATTAGGAGTCATTTATTGGGCACAGCTCAAAAGGAGATGTCTTTTTCCAAATCTCTAAGACCCAACTAAGAGCAAGTGTCTCATATTTATACTTTTCGACTCTTTGTTTGAAGATATTATTGTTACATATAGTTGTAACCTTGAATACATGATGAGTTTGTACTTGGCATAATTTTTATCAGTACTAGTCTGTTTTAGTCTATTACATTGGATGGCTAGCTTGCAAGGTCAGACAGTTACGTTTATCTTTTTCTATTGTTTGAACTAAAAACAAAGTAATTTTACAGAATAACAGGCTGTCTTAAAGTGACAGAGTTTATAATGACAATAGCAGAGTTTCAAACAGTAGTTTTTTTATAAAAGATGGAGGTTACTATGCTTCACTATAATGATGCCTTCTCAACCTTTTTTACACCTTGAGTCCTATATTTCATAGTAAGAGCTGGCTGCTAAGGTGTGCCTCAAGTGGCTTTAGCTCCCATGTTGCCTATGCCTCAAGTCCCAGCCTGGTTCACCTGACTTTACCCAGAGGGTGCTCAGTATATTCTGCCAGTACTTTTTAGTACCTGGTCTCTGCTTGTTCCCACCTTACTTTCTGCTATAATTCCTCTAGCTCTTCTTTAGGTGACCCAGGGAGGCAGCAAGAGGAGAATCTAGTGGCTTCCCCTGTTCCCATCCATCATGTCCATATGGTCAGTGCATACATACACAGCATCCTTATAATTTTTTTCTCATTGAGGCTGTCCTTGATAACTCAGCCTTTGCCTGCCTAGATTTCTGTAGCCATCCTTGAAGCCAGAATTTAAAGGGAACTCAGAAGTCATCCACCCAATCTTTGGTTATATCAGTGAAAAAAACAGCTGATGGCTACACAGGATGAGCAACTTGTCCAGGCACACACAACTAGTGGGCAGTGGATGCTGGGCTAGGAAGGCGGGGTCTCCCAGCTCCAGGCTCCCAGCCTGCAGCTCATTCTGCTGCAGCAGCTCATAACTCCAGCCTGTCTCAGCTGACTAAGCAGGGATCGCCCCCTGCATGTGGAGTGCTTACCTTGGAGTCTTTTCATGAATGAGACCAGATGCAGAACTCCACATTGATCATTTCTGTCCCTCCCCTTTCTGCTTTATGTTAAAGGCAGCCCCCCAGCTCCCAGCTGGCCTTGTCCCCTCCCCCATCCAGGAGAAGTTATTACATGAAGAGATCAGCTTACCAGTTTTCTCCCAAGCAGAGACTGAGCTGGGAGCTCCCGGCAGTACAGTGAGGGAGAGCAGAGGGAACAGCACGGTGCCTATCGGAACTCCAGGGCTGGAATCCCGGGCTACAAGTGCATCTGCTAGCTGTTAGCACTTGGCAGTGGAGCTTTCCTCTAGGGTAGTTCTAACTTTGGGTAATAATGTTTGTCAGCTACCTGATATTAACATTGTTCCACGTTCAAACAGCAATGTTAGCAAGACCTGGGGGAGAGGTAAGCCAAATAAAATATCTTGTCAGAAGTTGTATTTTTGTCAGCATTATATTTTCTTCTCTATCTATCAACAGGAATCAAGGAATGGGTGTTTATGGTATGCAAAGAGTAATGATTTTTATACTGCTGTCTTAGGCTTTCCTGCTATTTCTTATAAGCAGACTTGTTTTCTTCTTGAAAAGCCCCATAATTTCTAAAATCTCATTCTGAGGTGGTACAGTTGCCATCCGGGAGAGTTGGCATGGCCTTGATAACAGAGACCTGGAGGTGCACGTTTCTCCTGCCACTGCAGAAGGAAGAAAACGTGCAGGTCGGGTTCCCGCCCAAGGCATTGTTATGTATGCTAGAGAATTGCTTTTGCATTATGTACCTTTTCTCCTTGTATGCTTTGATGCACTTGGGAAAATCTGTGTTTAACTTTCTGTCACAGGTTTGAAGAAGGAATATGATACATATCAGGGCAAGGAGTGTGTCCAGAAGGAGGAATGTTGAAGCCCCGTGAGGATAATTTGTTCATATTGGTTCAGCTTATATGTTTGCTGTAAACAGTTCTGAACATCATAGGTGCCTATAGGTGTTAGTTTTTGATGCAGGCAGAGATTGGAAGGCATGACCTATCAGCTGGATAGGGAAGCACATAGATGTATCCACCCTAGCCTGCAACAAATTTACGTCATCTACTTCTTACACTCCTTATTCTGATGGAAGCCAGAGGCCTGAGTAATTTAAGGACAGCTTTTCCATCTTGCTCTTTGAAAAGCCAAGTGAAAATGTGTCTCCCAAAAAGGTCATGGAGCCAGTTTGCAGCTTTGTCTTTTGTTGGCATTGTCAGGATGGAGCCGGCTCTGCAAGCTTTAAGTAAGTAACTCCGTACTCTTCTAAACAGAGGGAGGGAGAGAGCTCCCCAACCTACTGCAAGGCTGCTGTGGTTTCAGCCCGCCTGTTTCTCTGTTCAAATAGATCTGTGGCTCAAGGCCTGCAGAAAAGTGTCACTTATTCTAGGCTTTTAGCCTATTAGTTACCCCTGTCTTTCATTCTGCAGATATTTTCTGGGCCTGTGAGGGAATCGAGGTCTTGAATGGGAATGGAAGGAACTGAATGGGTTAGTGATGCTGGAAGCTGAAAGCAAACCGTTGCCCTCTAGTTGTAGTTGAAATTCACAACTTTCCTATTGATTTTTCATTGTGCAGAATAAATGACAAATGGGCCAGCTTAACAGCCTAGAGCGCTTTGGCATGTGAGAGGAGAGCTCATATGGAAAATATTTCTATCACCACTGTGGTCAGGGGAGACCCTCCCCCCGCCAAAACAGAGCAAATTACAGTGCTCCAGCAGCCCTCAATTGCGTGCCAATTACTCTTATTAACAGCAGGGCCAAGGGCAGGCTTCAGTTACCTGCACACAGCTTACTTCTGGGGAAGGCCACTCTGCAATGTGTGTACCTCCAGCCTTGTGTCACATGCAGAGAGGCGGGAGCAGCTCTGTTTCACATTACAATCAGCAAAGCAGATGAAGAATGAAAGGGCACAGGCTTATCCAAACCTTGATGCTGTTCAGACAGCATTCAGAACTTGGGAGAGGAAGGCAGAATTAAAGTGTGTGTGCACCTAATAGCCAAAAACCCAATCAGAGGTAATGAGACGCCTGCCCTTCTGCCCCTTTGTTCTCCTCTGCTCTGCTAAATAAGGACCTCCGTGTGCCTTTCCCTCTTTTCCTCCTTGTTTTTCTTCCCTGTGTGTGTGTGTGTGTGTGTGTGTGTGTGTGGTGCAGTGCACACACTGCAAAGCTTGGGCTCCATAACCACCATGCTCCTAGGAAATTGTACAATTAGTGGGATTCCTTTCCCCTTGTTGGAAATAAAATGATGAGGGAGAACATGATTAGCACTTCCTCACTCCTTAAAAAGAATGTAGCTTATATGGATCTTTGAAGAATGTGGTGTTTCTTTATAAAAGGTTATTTTTTTTATTGCCGTGTTACTTATGAAACTCACCCATAATCATGTGGCATCGCTCCCAAGTCACCAAGATTTTCTTTTTCCCTTCCATCTGACTTTCTTGCAGGTTTTAATTATCTCACATTTGGATGTTCATAAAAATACATGAGGGAAAGGAAGAGAGGAGAAGAAAACCTACACCCGAGTAGAGCTTGGCTGGTTGTGCTCTCAACATGGGGCTGGAAGCCCTCAGCAGCCTCTATCAGTTTTCTAGGGTGTGACGTCTTCCTCATAAGCAGGGGCTGACAGTGTGGGAGGAGAGTGTAATTCAAAGCAAGCCTCATTTGGCATCCTATTGCTAGCACTGTTGCCACTAACAGTTGGCATCCAAGGATAGAACAACCTAGCATGGGGTCAGAGCCCGGATTTCAGGATAAACACAAAGGACTATTCCTTCTTTCACTTTCTGGTTGCAGAACACTGAGGACACTAGAAGCCTTGTCCTTATCAAAATTAGGATAGCAGTGGTGTTCACTGTACAGACTGTACACATTCCCTAAAATAATGTAAAGGACTGAAAGGTCAGCAGGATTTTTGGTGTGTTTTTCTGTGTGGGAAGCATGGCAGGGTCCAGCTTCTTTGTAGGATGCAGCAAAATCTGGTAGGGGGTATTTTCTTTCCTAAACTTGAACTTGCTTTCTCAGGTGAAATCAATAAGATCAATAAGATACTGTTATAGATGGGGAGGAGAGGGAAGAGGCATCTAGAAACCTGTAGGATTCCATGTATTGTGATGAGATAAGTACAGTATCTAGAAGTGAATCAAAAAGATGTTTATTTTAGTTTTGATGAAGCAATTTGGCAAAATCTATTTAAAAATTTTAAATCTTATCTGCTAATGAATATGGTATTTCTTTTGTGGTGATGATCATATTTTGGGATTAGATATTGTACCCTTTAAAAAAGCATTACTATCTAATTAAAGAGCAATATGCAAATGACCGTACCTCTGCTTAACCCACAAGCCACATCCACCAGCCAATTAAAGTGAGTATGCAAATTAACCCAACCAAGATGGCTATGGCCAGAGAAAGAGCAAGAGGGAGGCAAGGGTTGCCCCTGGCAATGGAGGAAGCCAACCTTTCCACACCCACTGGCTGGTCCAGGCCTTTGCTTAAGGCAACAAAGTTTCAATGGCTGTGTGAGCAGAAGGCTTGGCTCTGCTCCAGGCTACAAAGATTCAATTGTAGAAGATACTTAAATCCCAGATACCATGGCCTCTGCTTGGGTCACTAAAGGGCATAGCCAGCCGCAAACCACCACAGGCCCCTTGCCTAGGCCACCCCATACCCCAAAAGAACCCCCACCCTAATGCAGGGCATCCTTCAGGGCAAAGCAGCTGGTCCCCACCCATGCACCAGGCCTCTATCCTAGCTAATAAAAGAGTAATATGCAGGTTGACCATCACTCCAGCACACAAGATGACTGCCCCATGTGGACACAAGATGGTCACCACAAGATGGCCATCAGGAGAGGGCAGTTGGCAGGGACCAGGCCTGAAAGGGAGGGCAGTTGGGGGTGATAAAGCCTGCAGGGGAGAGCAGTTAGGGGTAACCAGGCCAGCAAAGGAGGGAAGTTGGGGGTGATTGGGTTTGCAGGGAAGGGCAATTGAGGGGGAGCCAGGCTTGCATGGGAGGGCAGTTAGGGGTAACCAGGACCACAGGGGAGGGCAGATAGGGGCAAACAGGCTGGCAGGGAGCAGTTAGGCATCAATCAGGCTGTTAGGGGAGTGGTTAGGGGGTGATCAGGCTGGTAGGCAGAAGTGATTAGGTGCAATCAGGAAGACAGGCAGGTGAGCAGTTGAGAGCCAGCAGTCCTGGACTGTAAGAGGGATGTCCAACTGCCTGTTTAGGCCTGATCCTACCTGGCTCTGGCCTAAACGGGCAGTTGGACATCCCTTAAGGGGTCCCAGATTGGAGAGAGAGTAGGCTGGGCTGAAGGACACCCCCATCCTGTGCACAAATTTTGTGCACCGGGCCTCTAGTAATAAATAATAAGCATCTTTTTGACCCTGCTTTTTCCATTTCTAATACATTATCATATATCCACTCTGACTCTGCAAAATATTCCGTGAGCCATTTTTTCATAATTAGTTTGTTGCAGCTACCCTAATGTCTGTTGGTAAGGAGCAGTGTGCAGATGGTCAAAAGAATGAAGTTGCTCTTTTTGTGCTATTATGAAATGACCACCAGAATATGTTGTTAGGTAAGAAAAGAAAGTTGCAGAACAATGTGTATAAAATGTGACTGTTGTGTAAAATGAGTTAAAATATTTGTTTGTTCTCTCTCTGGAAAGATATACAAGGAATGAGAAGGGAGTGGCTGAGGTGGAGGGCAGGTGAGAGACTTACATTTCATTCTAGTGGGTACTGTCCTATCAAAAGCTTAGATCACATGCTAAGGTGGAGAGCACATGAGTTAGTAGCTGGAACACTGAAGTGCAGCTCATCAAAATCATTCCCTAAGGTCTAAAATGATGTTTTTAGGTCACTAATTCACTCATTCAACACCTATTTATAACCCCTCTGGATTTTTCCCCATCTTTATAATAAAGATAATGGCAGCTACTTTAAGAGGTGGTTGAAAGAAATAATTGTGATAATATGTGTAGAGCTCTGACCTTGGTGTGCCACAGCAAACAACCCTTATTGGCTAGTATTGCAATTACTGTTGCAGATGTTACGATGGTGTGCCACCTGGGTGCTGTAAAAAGCAAGGGGAAAAGATAAGGTCTTTATCTTTGATGAGTTTATATGTGCAAACAGTAGTCATGCAATAAGAAAGTCTCTAACTCCAAGAGCAGATGCAATGAAGCAACAACATCTGCCTAAGAAAGTGAAAAAGATTCCACAAACTAGCCTATTGAACTGAGTCATGAAAGGTTGTCTGTTTGTGGTCCTTAGGACAACCCCCAGGTTTAGTGATTTGATAACCAGCACATGGTTGCACCCATAGCTCTGAGCTATTCCATAGACAGGATACAGAACAAAGAAAACAGAGGAAAGAAAGGTGCATGGGGTGGAGTGGGGGAGCCAGGCACCAGTTTCCAAGGTGCTTCTCCCATGGAGGCCCAGGACACACTTGATTCCCTAGCAATAGTGTGACAACACGCAAAATGTTGCCAACCAGGGAAGCTTGTTAGAGACTCAACACCTGGAGTTTTTATTGGGTGCTGGTTGCAGAGGCACCCTCTACCTGCCATGTACCAACATTATGGACTCCAGAAGGGAAGCAGGAGTTCAATACAAATTACATTGTCTGTCCAGTGTGGGCACAGTGAGCCACTCTTGTCAGTTCTGGGAACGGTGGGAACCCCCATCTCCCCCTCAAAATCCAAGTTCCCAGAAGCCAGCCAATGGCCAACATCAAGAGTGGGTCTTTTTTTTTTTAAGGAGAGCAGTCAGGTCTGTGAATGGGTAGGCATTTTAAATGGAAAAGAGTGGGGGCGGGGGAAGGACATTTCAGGCAGAGGGGAAAAATCAATAGAGCCCCATTAATAGATACACAGCATATTCTAGAAACAATGCTTAGCTCAGATTACAGGAGCAAGATTGTGAGATGTGACAGAAGTTGCCTGGACCCAATGGTTGGAGTTTTCCTCTGTGCCTTTGAAGCTTCTAGAAATTCCATGTCTCCGTTCTTAAGATTATCTTTATATGGCATGTCATTTAGATGACCACTGTGGGCCATTTTCATGGTCATAGATTTTTAAATTATTTTTAAAAATTAAAGCAAATTAAGTAATAAATGTAGAGTTGCTTTGTAAGCAGTGATAGCCTCTAAAAAAGCTAGCCATCCTTATTAATCCCTGGAGTGTTACTGGTAGCAAATAGGAGAGCAGGGTCAATGGAATGCCTATAATGATTGATTGCTCTTGCACAGCTCTTAGTGATTCCCCCTTTTCTTCTCTTCTGTCTAACATAAAAAACCAACTATGTAGTAAAGTGAGACCCGAATTTGAGCCTTGGGTCAATCACGCCTAGCCATATGACTTTTGACATATTTAATTTTTTTAATCATGAAAGCTGATGTTATAAAAACAAATCAAGCAATAAAGAAAGTTAGAATAAGAAGTTAGAGGTTTCTCTTTACCTTCAGTTCCTCCCCCTCCTTCTTCCTGCCTCAGATGAAACCATTGTTAGCAATTTAGCATTTGTCCTTCCAGAATCATGTCTACACATTTTTAAGCATAAGGGTATGTGCATAAGTGTAGGTTTATGTGAGTATGTGTGTATTTTGCTTACAACTTGCAAACAATGCCTATGACTTGCAACTTTCATAATTTAAAAATATAAAAATGTCTCGTCTTATGGCTAGATGTATTTTGCTTCTTTTCTGATAGCTAGTGCCTCTTGTTTCTACCTCTTGTCTTACATGATTGCTAGGACTTGCAGGGTACATTGTTGAACTGTAGCAGTGAAAATGAATGCTCTTGTCTTTTTCCAAGTTTAAATTGAAGAACTTTTAATATTTCATCACTATTTGTAATGCCTGCCAGATGTTTCAAGTAGATAAATTTTATCTAGTTATAAGTTCCCATCTTAAGTTTTTACTAGGAATGATTGTTGAATTTTACCAAATATTGTTTGACTTCATCAAAATACTCATATGGTTTTCTCCTTTAACTTAATTATATAGTGAATTATATTAATAGATTTCTTAATGTTGGAGTGTCTTTGCATTCTCAGAACTAACTATCTTAATCATGGTGTTTTACTCATCAAATCTGCTATTATATTTGATTTGTGAATACTGAATTTTGTCTTTTTTTTTTTATAAGTGCTGGTGGTCCATGGCTCTGTTTTATCATGTACTACTCTAAGGTTTTGTTAGCTTTGTAAAATAAATTCAGAAGTTTCTCATCTTTTAGTGTGCTTGGAAACAGTGTAAGTAACAGAGGAATTAGTCATTTCTTGAAGATTTGTTAAACTTGATTTAAAAAAAAAAAAAAAACAGCCCTTCTGTGGAGGGATGGTTTTTCACTATCTTTTCTTTTATTTCTAAAAATTTTGTAATATTTAATATATATAAGAAAATAAATGTAACATATAAGCAAGTTACGAAGCAGAATAATAAAACAAACACCTATGAACTCATCACCCAAATAAAGAAAGAAAGCATTCCCAATACTGTGTGCCATTCTCCAGGTATATTCTCCTCACTTCTCTCCCTCAAAGAGAACCATCATCCTGAATTTTATGGTTGTCATTTCCTTGCTTTTTGTTTTAATAATTTTTCACATATAGTATATGTATCTGTAAATAATGTAACCCTGGCTTGGTTGGCTCAGTTGGTTAGAACACAATCCTGATCGGCCAAGTTTGTAGGTTTAATTTCCATTCATAACACATACAAGAATCAACCAATAATTACACAAATAAACTGAACAAGTCGATGTTTCTCTCTTTTTATCTTTCTTTTTCTCTCTTTCTCTGTCTCTCTCTTCCAAAAAATAAATAAATAAGTGAATGAGTGAATGGGTGAATGAAGTGTTTGGTTTTGTGTTCTATAAATATTCATTGGATTTTGAATTATGCATGATGATGTATATAGCTATGGATTTTTCCTACTACATAGTATTGTATTCTTCTATGTAACATGCCATCTTTTTTTCCTATTGATAGTTGAGTTCTTTCCAAGGTGCTTTTATTTCTATTGTAAACAATGTTGATATGAACATTTGGAACATCTCTTCATATATGTTTATAAGGATTTCTTTAGGGTGTATACTTAGGAATTGAGTTACTGGGACATAGAGTAGGGGTTTAACTCTACAAGGTAATGTCAAATTTATTTCTGAAGTGGCTGTGTCAGTTTTTACCTCCAATAGCAGTACATAATGGTTCTGAATGACCTATCTCGTTATATTTGGCTTTGTCAGGCAAGTTAATTTTTGATACTATAATAAGTATAAAGTATTATTGGTGTGTATTATTTAACATTTTCCTGAACTATTGTTACACTGTAATTGGTATATGTCTATAAGATGTTTTCCTCTTCTGTGAAATGTTTATTCATTTCTATTTCCTGATTTTAAATTTGGTTCTTTGATTTCTCATACTTGACGTAGTAGGGTTTTTAAAAATATATATTTTGGACTTAGTTGGTTTGGCTCAGAGGATAGAGCATCAGCCTGTGGACTAGAGGGTCCCAGGTTCAATTGTGATCCAGGGCACATGCCCAGTTGCAGGCTCGACCCCCAGTAGGGGGTGTACAGGAGGCAGCTAATTAATGATTCTTTCTCATCATTGATGTTTCTATCTCTCTCTCCCTCTCTCTCCTTCTCTGAAATCAATAAAAATATATTAAATATATCTTAATATGAATCTTTGCTTGTTATTCCATGTAATATTTTCTCCAGTTTAAAGCTTGTATTTGAAAATTAATAGCATCAGTTAATAAATGGAAATCCTCAATTTTAGCATGTTTGAATTTATCAGTTTTATCTATGTTAACAGTATGTCTTATGAAATTATCTCAAGGTTATAGAGATATTCTCCTATATTCTCTAAAATTATTGAGGTCTTGCATTTCACATTTGTCTTTAACACATTTATAATTGTTTTTTCTGTATTCTATGAATAAGAGATCTGTTTTTCTTTTCCATATTGATAATGAAATGATGCAGGACTAACTGTTGAAGCCCATCCACCTTATTCTTATTCTTTGGGAGTATCTTTGCTATTATTAAATATTTGCTTTTCTTTCCAAAATTTGAAGTTAATTCAGCAATTTTTCTTGGAAAAATTCTTTAAGAATTTTTATCAAAATTGTATTGAAGCCATTGATATGAGGGCACTAACATCATTCCAATATTGATCCATTCTTTCCATTAATATAATAGAAGCTTTACATTATTTCATTCTCTTTGAAGCTTTTCAATAAATTATCATTTTCTACATGAAGATTTTACACATCTTTAATTTAGATTTAGTCCTAGCTACTTAGCTATGTTTTTATTGTAAATTATGTATACATTTTTTAATTAATTTTTGGGTTGTTGCTAATGTTAGAAATGCAAATGATCTTATATCCAAGCAACTTACTAAACTAATTTAAGTCAATTGTCTCACTCCAGCCACATAGCTCATTTGGTTGGAGTGCCATCTCATACAGTACATCACAAAGGTTGTGAGTTTGATACTTGATTGGGGCATGTGCAGGAGGCAACTGATCAATGTCATTTTTATCTCTCTCTCTGTTTCTGTCACTGTTTCTGTCTTTCTCCCTCCTTTTTTCTTTCCTTTACTACCTCTTTCCCTCTCTCCCTCAAATCAGTAAACATATCTTCCAGTAAGGATAAAAAAATGTGCTTTAATATTACATCAACTGTCTGTAGGAATTTTTGTAATTTCTTTTTTTCTAATATATTTTTATTAATTTTTTACAAAGAGGAAGGGAGAAGGATAGAGAGTTAGAAACATCAATGAGAGACATTAATCAGCCGCCTCCTGCACATCCTCTACTGGGGATGTACCTGCAACCAAGATACATGCCCTTGTTGGAATCGAACCTGGGACCTTTCAGTCCGCAGGCTGATGCTCTATCCACTGAGCTAACCAGTTTCGGCAGAATTTTTGTAATTTCTAAGTACATAATCATTGTCATTGGTAAATAATGACCTTTACCTCTCTTTTCTTTTCCAATTCTTATATCTTATTTCTTTTCATTCTTGTAACACAAGCTAATATCTTCAGCAAAATGTTGAATAAGGCCATGTTGTTTTGTTCTGACTTAAAGAATATACTTATAACATTTTACTATTAAAAATGAAGTTTTCAGTGTTTACATACTTTATCAGATCTATAAACTTTCTTCTGGTCTGGTAAGAGACTTATTTTTAAAACATGAATAGGTGTTGAACTTTAATGCATTGTCTCTGTCTATTGAAATTATTGATGTATTTTATATATAGATTAATATATTATTTTTATTATTCACTTTTAACTGTTTTTAAAAATTGTCATTATGATATTTTTTTCTGACCCATGCATTATTTAATTATATTTTCAAAAGTATCATCCTGCCATTGTGGCTCAGTGGTTAAGCATTGACCCATGAACCAGGAGGTCGTGGTTCAATTCTGGTCAGGGCCTATGGCCTGGTTGCAGGAGCCTGCAACAGGCAGCCGGTCAATGATTCTCTCTTATCATTGATGTTTCTCTCTCCCTTTTTCTCTGAAATCAACATATAAAGTATGGCCCACCCATTGCTAACTTGATTGTATTGTGGTTAGAGAATACAGTATATGTAGTGCTGATATTTTTTTTTACATGTTCAATGGCATAGTATACTGGTCGGCAACCTGCGGCTCATGAGCCACATGTAACTCTTTGGCCCTTGAGTGTGGCTCTTCCACTAAATACCACATATAGGGTGTTTGAAATTTCGTGGCGCAGAAGTCGGTTTTCAGCTCTCAAAAGAAATTTCAATCATTGTACTGCTGATATTTCGCTCTGTTGACTAATGAATTTTCAGAGAACTGGCCCAGTACATGGACAGTCTTTGTAAACATTCCAGGTGTGCTTGATAAAAATGTTCTTAATAAATAGGTACAGGGACTTTTTATATATGTCTAAAATTAAGGTTATAGATTGAGTTATTCAGGTCTTCTATATCTTTGCTTATGTTTGCCTAGTTCACCTATCACTGAGAGAGAGAAAGGCTGAAATCTCCCAACAGCTGTTCTGTTGGTCTGTCGGGGAGGTGGGGTATGACTGACCTCACTGTCCTTTGGACAGTCCTGTTAGTAACCACTCTTGCTCAATAGTCTCTCCTCCCTGTAGTTTCTGTACCTGTCATTTCTGAATTTAAAATTTTTCTATTTCTGTAATAGTCTGTTTTGATAGTTTCTTCTGCTATGGTTTCTGATCAACATAAACTTTCTAATATCCAAAAAAATCCTAGAAATTTTTTATCTGCTGATTGTGTTTTCTTTTTTTCTTTATAGTTGTTACAACATGTATGCCTATTCTGCCATTAGAATGGAATTTTAGTAACTTTGACCATAAACAAATAGATATTTCTCCAGAAAAACAGGTTTATTGGAGAACAATAAGAACAGAAATTTGAGACATGCGGTCTAATGATGAACCATGTGCAAGTCCAGAAAAACAAAGGAGAGGAATACTCTTTTATAGATTTGGAAGGGGCTGTTGTAAAGAAAGAATTCATTGGAGGAAACTGAAAGTTCAAAGTGTAATGACTTTTTATTGGCTGAGACATGGCAGTCTCCCACTGGCTGAGCTGTTACCAGGTAAAAAGAAATTTTTCCTTCCTATTGTTGAGGTAGAGGTAGTAATGTGATTGAAGATGCAAGGTACTTCTGGTTCTGTTGAGGTCAGTAGTGTTTGTTGAGTGACAGGTGCATGACAGTTCTCCCTTCTAGCCTCTTGTCTCCATATTAAATGAGGTTTTTGTTTATTGATTCTCACAAAAGAAAACAGAAAAACAAATATCTTATTTTAGTCTGCCATCTTGACACTTTTTAAGACACATATATCCATTTTTTTCTTTCCTTTTCATTTTTCTCTCCATATATGTTTTCTGGGAAACGGTTTTTTAGACCTCTGTTTTCTCATCTATTAAATGGGGATGATAATATCCCAATGGCTTATAAGGAATATGAATAAGATAATATTAATGTAAGTGCTTTTTAGACTATAAAGATCTATACAATACATGGGATGACTATAGCACATTCCTTTCACTTTTCTTTTGTGTAACTAATTTTATAAAGCAGCTCAGCTACACTTTGAGAAAAGTGTGGATGGCATATTGTGAGAGGCTCAAACAAAATTTTATTTGCCACTTTTTAAGAATTATTTGCCAAGAACCTATTGGGCATTTTAGTTGAACAAAGCCTTATTTGCTGACTCAGAATATTATATAAATATATATTTACTTTAGCTTAGAAAGTTAATGTGAACTGACAAAAAGAATGCTAAAATTTCAACACAGGCATATTTAAGGTACAGAATGAGTAATTTATGTAAAAGACCAAGTGGTTTGCAATACATATACTGAAATCTCCCTGTCTATGCTTTTTTTTCATATTCCTTCATTGCACCAGCTCTCAATTAAATTCAACAATTGTGTGTTGAGTCTATTTTGTGTATAAGGTTTGTGCTAAGTGTTCATGAAATTCAGAAGGAGGTAAGACCCTCCATTTGTGCTCTAAAAGTGGGCACTGGTTATACGTTAAGTAAAGACAGGAATTATCTTGATAAATACAAGATATTTCTATGTGAGGATCAGGAATACCAATATGGAGTAAAAACCAACAAGGGACTATTATCTTTGAAAGAGAGATAATAGATATAGAATTAAAGATGGATAGTGAAGGAAGCCATTCCAAGTCTCAGACCATATGAATAAAGAAAGGTATTCAGTTGGGAAGGTAAGAGCATATTTAGATAATAGTAAATGATTCTTTTTTTCCCTCTCTCTTTTGTCCAGAAGATGTACATGTAATGGGAGATAATGCAAGTAAAATGGCTGGGGGACATATTGTAGACAGTAAAATTTTGGCCTAGAGGAAGGATGGAGGCTTTCTTTGTGTAAATGTCCCAGGAAAGCTTGTAAAGATATACTTTCCATCCTATATAATAAAGATCTAATATGCAAATGGTCATCATGCCCTGACACCCTTGTACCCTTACACCCTCGCACTGTGGCTGGGGGACCTGAGGCTGGGCCAGGGCACCTGAGGCTGCACCTCCTACCTGGCAGGGATCAATGGTGGACCCGAGGCTGTGCCTCCGAGTGGGGCTTGATGGGGGTGGGGCCGCCAGTGTCTGGGTCTCACATGATTTCGAGGTGCAAGCAGGTAGGCAGGGACTTGACTCTGGGTCCCATGGCATGCCCCAGATGCTGACAGGAGGGAGATTTTCATATACACTTTACTAATTTTATTTAATCTGGTACTTCTATTATAGAGAAATGGCAAATAGAAATATTAAAATATTTCCTCTAATTAATTCCCTTTTAATGTGCACACATTCCATGCACTGTGCCAATAGTTTTATTATAAATATAGATGTATATAATAGGTGTGTATTCTTCCATATCATTATATTATTCCTTTCTTTTGTGGATATGTTTTCATATTTCTTAGGTCTACTGGAAGTCATTAAAACTAAACGATTTCTTAAACATGTTTCAACTTTCTCTTTTCTTAATCTGAGTGACCGTTGAAGTACAGATGCATACCAATAACCCCTGTAATATCATAAATAGAGGGAAGAAGACCCACAGCTTTGAGACACACAGGCCTGAGCTCTGATCTCTGTTCTGCACATTTTTACTTAGGCAAATGACTCTAAGCATCATTCCCTTCATCTTTAAAATGAAGATGGGGAGGACTATGTCAACATCATAGAGTTTTGGTGAATATTAAGGAGTTAATTTCTTTAAAGTGTTTGTTGCATAGCAGATGTTCCATGTGTAATGCTATTTGATCTTTCAAGCCTAATGGAGATAAATTATGTAAATCTACAAGGAGTCATTGTCAAATTACAACAGAATATAAAGTGAGAGGAATGAGAGAGAATTAGGGAAGTATTCATGAGAACAGGACAAAAATCAGGAAATAACTAAAGAGAGGAGGTTTGTAGTCAAGAATCTAAAATGTGGCTCGAAATTCCTTTGCCAGATCGTATGGAGATAAAGGCTTTGAGTAGGAAAGAAAGGAGAAAATATATATGATGCTTGCAAATGGGAACATAAGGGGAAAGAACAAAAATAGGGTTCCTAATGCTAAGACAAGTTAACCATATTCCCAGTTGGTAAAGGCAGGGGCTAGGAGATAACTGTGTCTTTCTTAGCAAAATAGTGAACAAAAACACTGTCTTTCATAGAGTCAAAAGTGGTATTAAATACAAATTCCATTCTCTCTTGAATCATTATTTGAGAAAGAACCTTAGAGGTAATCTAGTGCAAGCCACTAATTTTACATAGAAGGAAAGTGAATCATTGGGAGGTAATATGGCTTGCCTAAGACCACACAGTTGCTCAACCCAGACCTGGAGGATGAATAGTCTAGAAGCAGCATAATCATGATGGACCTAATTGTAGAACTAAGAACTTTGGGAAAATGAAAACTTGGGGATAATTTAAAAGAGAGTGGTTGTGGCTTTAAATTTTCATGGAAGCAAAGTTAAACCAGATATGTGATATGTGTTCAAAGCTATTTGGAAGAGCGCTCAGCTGTGTACATCTAGCATCTGAATCTGTTGGAAGGTGGTATGGAGGAGGAAGAAAAGTTGAACCCAGGTCTCCACTGCATTCATCAACACATCACTTATACTAGTAGAAAGCCTGCTGTATGCTCAGCATTATTCTAAGTGGTTGCCATGTCTCAGTAAGCCACAGAAACATGGTATATTCCATACATCAAGTCTCCCATCTGATTTGACCTCCTTTGCTCTCTTAGTAGTTTACCCCATGAACACCCGTCTCCCAGTGAGCCTGCTAGCAACCTGAAGCTGAGAAACCATCCCTGTATCCCCAGTCGTCCTGTGGTACACACACTGGACACTAGATGTATGTATGCGGCAGACAATTATTGAGACTATGGGTCAGAATGAAGTAAAAAAGCTGTGTGTTGACTGATGAGTTCTTCAGAAATGAGAGATGCAGCAGAATCTTGCTAGGGGATCCTCCAGTAAAACTTCTCTAGGACTCTCCACTGGGAGGACAGGGAATGGAAGGCCCAATAGTGCCCTGGAGGCACTTCCTTTGGAACTGTGTCTTCTAAGGGCTCTGGAAACCCATTCAAAGGGAATGGACTAGCTGATGAATATCCAATTTATCAGCTAGACCATAAACTCATCAATATAAATGTCCTTCATGTAAACTTAACACTGTCTTTGATTTATGTTCTTATTTTTAGGCAGGGTATCTGATGCTTGGCAGAATTCCTTCTTGTGTTTTTTTTTTTTTTTTTTACTTCTTGTCCCAGCTTGATTGAGCCTTCCTTCATCTGGTTTTCTCTTAATAATGATGAACGTGAGAAAGTGCCTGCTTTGGGCCTCTGCATAGGACAAGAGCCAGGACACTTAAGACATGTCATCCTTGGGTCATCCTGAAAATCCATGTATTCTCCAAGATTTCTTCTTGTGCATCATTAAAGCTTTTTTTTAAAAAAAAAAAGGGGGGGGGGAATGGAAACCCTAACTGTCCCCCTCCCCCAAGGAAGCACTACAGTATTGTCTAATCATGAAGCATTTTGATGAATAACAGAATTCTATACCAAGACTCAAACCTGATACACACCATAATGATTAAGCCAAATAATGCTTAATTATTTGGGTTCTTATTCCTGAGAAAGAAAGCACAGTGAAGTAGAAAGTACTATTTTTTGAAGTTTGCATATTTTTATTGGGTTCAAATAACCCAATTTTGAGTACTTAACATAGTTTCTGATTTCCATGCTTCATGGTATGTCTGTCAATAACCTCAGAAAAGGTTGCCATCCTTATAAAACATTGCTATCCAGCCAGAGCTCCCTTCTTCCCAATTACTGCTCTTGTCTCCCATCAATATATCTGACTGGTGAATAAACTATTGAGCCCACATGATCAATGTGTATTGAGACCTTGCTGTACAGCAGCCCCAGAGGTGGAGTTTGATGTGCTTGTGGGAGTCAGCCCTGGCCTGTCAGTTGTCTTGATTGATGTGCCAGTTAGCTATTCTAAAATGACCAAAATTCATTCTTGTTTTCATTTTATTTTTCTATATTGATGGGAAATAAAGTTTTTGTAGCATTGCAGAATAGATTAGAACTGAGACTTATGTTTCATTTAAAGAACTGGATTGATGTACTTCCAATAATTCATTATGTTTATGCTCATTTTCCCCTCCTTGGGAAAGTGTAATAGGGCTCCACTCTGTTTATGTTGGGCATTATACCAGATACTAAAGATGTAAAGATTGCCCCGGATGGGTGGCTCAGTTTACTGGAGCATTGTTCCATACACTCAGAAAGGTTGCAGGTTCAATTTCTTATCAGGGCACATAACTCGCTTCAGTTTCAACCCCCCGTCAGGGTGTATATAGGAGGCAACTGATCAATGTGTTGTTTTCTCTCTCTCTTTCTCTTTCCCTCTCCCTTCCTCTCTCTCTAAAAAAATAAAATAAAATAGACTGATTAATTTCAGAAAGAAGAAGAGAGTGAAGGGATGGGAGGAGAGTGATTAACCTTGGAACTTACATGCATATATACATAGCCCATAGACACAGACAATAGAGTGTGAAGGCCTGGAAGGGACAAGTACAGGGTGGAAGGGTCAGTAGGGGAAAAACACAAACAAAGGAGACATCTGTGATACTTTCAACAATAAAGATAAATTAAATAAATACATGAATAATCAAAATATATGTGGATGAGCTCTAACAAAAATGAAAAGCTTTAAAAATAAAAATAAATAAATAAAGATGCAAACATGGATTCTCACTCCTTGGAGGTCGGATGTGCACAGAGAGGCAATAGGGCATTGTAAAAACTGCTGTCATGTGTATGGATTGAGTGCCATCAGAACCTAGATGAGCAAGCACATGGCTATTTTTGCTGAAGAAAGTCAGTGAGTATTTAGTTTGGGGAAATTATAGAATAAGTAGGAATTTGGCACTTGAAGAAGCTGGGGGAAGATGTGCTGAACTTTCCAAGAAGAGGGACCAATGTATGCAAAAGCAGAAAGTCTGTACATGTTCACATTCTATTATCCAAAACCCTTGGGGCCTAGATGTGTTTCAGAATTTATAATATTTTTTTCATATTAGAAGAGTAACATGGAACATATATTCCACAACACCACAAGCAGGGTTCCAGTCAAATACATGAATATATCCAGAGCAAAAGGTTTGAACATTCATATTAAGTAGTATTAATTAAAGACTATTATTAATAGTCATGTTTTGCTTCCAAATGAGTTTGAATATCAAACTTAGACCCTCTTTTCCTCCCTATCCCCAAAACAGCCCATATGTTTTTAAGGTTTTTGGATTTTAGAATCTTGCTTAAAAGGATTATGACTGCAATATCATCAGATTCCTAGTGCTAACTTTCATTGGGCTGACCTGGGTCTTGTGCTCATCCCTAAACCAATCACAGTGGGCAAGGAAATCATTATACTGATTGCCCAGGGTCCAAGTCCACCCCTGGAGTTGGATAATGGGTTCAGCCTGCTTGTATCACAGAGTGATATCAGGATGATATTTCTAGAAAAAGGAATGCTTGACACGTAAAAATCACAGATGTCCATTATATGTGCCCACATTATATGGCCTGGATCACATAGTCCTAAAAGCAGAACCAGGATTTGCACCCCTTTCTATTTCATTCCAGAGCCCATGCTAGACTGTGGTGCTTGAACATACTAGTGGAACATAGTCTTCCCTATGTAACCCACTGCTCAATTATATAATGCAGATGGTTAGAACCCAGCAAAGTATATAGTAAAGTGCTAATTACATGGACTACAGAGAGCCAGTTTGTTGAAATGACTTAGAGAAGTAAGAGACATTCACAAGATTGAGTTTCACAGGGAGGCAGAGCTTGAGCTTAGCCTCAAAAAATGTGTTGGAATAGATGGGAGAGACCTTATCTCTGATTTCTGCTCCAGGGTCTCAGTTGTAAATTTGGTTGCAAACAAACATTGAATTTGAGTAAGGAATAACAGGCAGATTTTCCTGGGCCCTGAATGAACCTTTGAGACTACAGGACATAAATTACAGGGAATGGTAGCAAGATGAAAAAATTCACTCTAATTTATTGACAAGCAAAGCAAAGGAATCACTACAATCTATATCAGTGGTTCTCAATCTTTCTAATCCCCACAACCTTTTAATACAGTTCTTCATGTTGTGGTGACCCCCAACCATAAAATTATTTTTATTGCTACTTCATAGCTGTAATTTTGCTATTGTTAATGTATCATAATGTAAATATCTATCAACAAGTGAATCAAAAATCAAGTGAATAAAAAACCCGACAAACAGAATAAACTGGTGAATATAATAGAAAGGGAGTGGACTGACAATTCTCAGGGGGAAATGGGGGGTGAGGGGTGTGGGAAGAGATTGGATAAAAATCTTACACCTATGGATGAGAAGAGTGGCAGGAGGTAAGGGTATGGGGTGTGGGTTGGGAAATCAGGTGAAGGAGAGCTATGGGGGGGGGGGGGAAGGAACATCTGTAATATACAACAATAAAGATTTATGAAAGAAAGAAAGAAAGAAAGAAAGAAAGAAAGAAAGAAAGAAAGAAAGAAAGGAGAAAAGGAGCTGGTTTTCAATGGTTTCATTTCATTTGGTTTCGTTTTAGAATTTTTTCCTGAAATTCAGTAGTGAAATCAAATACCCTTCAGGCATTGTTATGCTACAGTAATGCATAATCTGAATGTTGTGTGTGTTTTCTTCTTAAAGGAACTCTAATAAAAATTCACTCTGGGTTTGAAGTAGCTATGAGTACAAATACCCAATCTGTGAGTGTTGAGAAGTTTGTGGTCAGGTGGCCATGCAGTTCCTTAATTCAGGAGCAGCCAATAGGCTCCAACACCGTATTTACTGAACGTCTTTGTACTCAGGTGTTAGACAATCTCATTTAATCCCAACAGAGCCCTTGGTGATGCAGGTTATTATCCCATTTTTAGGTGAGAAAACTGGGTTAGACAAATGAGTAGCTTCCTGAATGCAATCTGTTTAAAGGTCGGGGCTGGTATTTCTCCTCACTCCTCAGCTTCACTGGGGGATACTGTCCTGCCATGAATTTCTATAGTATAGACTCTCATCTCTTAGGTCATTTTGCTCCATATTCTCATCCCTTCCTGCCCTGTACCCAGATTTTGTTATATTATATGTAATTTAGTTATAGTCAATTTAATTTTAATCGACTCACTATGTCTCCACAAGGCCCTGCCATTTCCTCTCTCAGTCTTTACATTGTCTTTATCTCTTGGGCCCTGTACCTTGCCTCCCTCTCCAGGCTTGCCCACTGCCTTGGCATCGCAGGGAGAGAGTTGATAGCTGCTGTAGACATTGGCTGTTCTTCTTCAGGGGCAGAAGCGTCACTGAGGGCTTGCACAAAACAGACTAGGTTCTCTGAAAAACTGTCATCAACCCCCCCCCCCTCTTCTCTAAAAGCTTAAATTCATGTAGATGTGGTATATTTTATGTCAAGAAATCTTAGGACCAGAGTGGATTAACAGACCAATCCTCCCCACTCCTCACCGCTCTGGGAAAAGGATCACTTTATAGAATTAACTGCAGCATTGCTATGGGAAATTGAGTCAATGACTTTACCTGGCCTGCAGATTATAGGCACCTAAGGCTCTGTACTTCTGGGGACCTCTGGGAATCAAGGTAGCATATAACTCAGAATTACTCAACAGAGGAGCAAGGACCTGGCATATTTTCCTGCCAACTGTTGAAGCTTCCTCTTGGGATCTTTGTAAATGGGGACTATCCCCAAGTCTGCCATGGCCTGCTGACATCCTTTCACATCGGACTCATTGCTCTGAAGCAGGGTGCTTTTCCTGCCAACTTCTTTTCATCATTGGTTGGGAGCTGCATTCCCTCTGCAGCACTTACAGCCTGCTCTCAACAAGAACAAAGTGCCCAGGCAGAGTCGCAGGTGCTCCCAGCACCCTGCTTCAGAGCAATGAGTCAGATGTGAAAGGATGTCAGCAGGCCATGGGCAGACTTGGGTATAGTCCCCATTTACAAAGATCCCAAGAGGAAGCTTCAACAGTCAGAAGCAGGAAATCGTGTGTGTGTGTGTGTGTGTGTGTGTGTGTGTGACTTACAAAAACTAATTTTGATGAACTATGATGCATGCTTCTCAATCTTGACATTTTGGAAGCTCAGAAGCTATTGGACAAGGAAATCTGTGTCAAAACCTATACTCTATTTCCCTTCTGCCCAATTTCTTTGCATATTTATTCTTACCTTATTTGTGTATGCCTTCCAGAGCCCATTTAATTCCTTTATTGGCATAGTTTGGGTATAAATACAAAATCAGGTTACTTGATTAAAAGAGACAAACCTGGGACTAGCTGCAAACTCCTGCCAAGCTGCTGGCTGCTCTGTAGCTTTATGCAAGGAAGGTTTGTGTTTTATCAGGCTCTTCTATAAAGGTCTCAACTGCATGGAGACCACAGAATTGTTGTCCATGTGTCAGGTGGTGGTGAGTTGTCAGAGATCTGCAAATAAAGGAAAGTACATGTGTTCTTCAAAGTGGACACAGAAACAGGATGGCTGTTATCCCTATGATGCTATACATGGGAGACAACTATGCACCTGGGTGATGTTGCCCAGATGTCCCTGAAGGCCAAATCGGAGCCCATGATTCAAAATTTTACTGAGTAAGGATTTCGACCTTTTCTATAACATAGAGAGTGGAAAAATAAATGAAGGCAGTACTAGCAGAAGCAGCTTCCAGGACTTTTAATAACTGTAATCTCACCCCTCTCCTTTAAAAGGCTAATATAGTTTATTTTGTTCATTAGATTTCACATCTGAGTGAGATCTGTGATACTTACCTTTCTCTGACTGGCTTATTTACCTTAGCATAATACTCTACATGTCCATCTTTGCTGTTGCAAATGGTAAGAGTTTCTTTTTTTTTTTACCATTGTGTTGTTGTCCATTGTGTAGATGTACCACAGTTTGTTTGTTTTTATCCACTCATCTGCTGATAGGCACTTGGGTTTTTTCCAAATCTTAGTTATTATAAATTGCACTGTCAGGTTTCTTAGGTTATATTCCTAAAAGTGGGATAGGTGGGGAATGGTGGGGGGGAGAAAGTAACTAGAGAACTTCTATGTATATATGCATAGCCCAGAGTCACAGACAATAGTGTAGCAAAGGCTTGGGAGGGGCTAGTGTGGGAAAGAGAGGACTAATGGGAGGAAACACACACATGCGCACACACACACAAAACAGAGCAGAAATCTGTAATACTTTCAACAATAAAGATATATATTTTAAAATGTATACATATTAAAGGCCAAAAAATTTTTTAAAAAGTAAAGGCTAATATATAAAATACTTGCTTCTATGCATGATTTTTATTTATTAATATTTTCACCCCTTTACTGTATAGTATGTGACAGACTTTCTTTAATGAATATGTATTACTTTTAACTGGGGAGACAATGAAAAGGTATTTCCTCTCATCTAAATATTTTTTAATCTTGACATCCCCCTACATGTCTTGTTTTCTAAAAATAGGTGTTTCACTAGAAACATCTAAGGTAAAAATGTGGCCTGCCACTCAGAAATCTAAGATTTGGGTTCTTTTCTTTACTGGTCAAAAGCCCTGAAGAAATGAAGATTCTGCCTACTGTTCTGCATGAATGTGAATGCAGACTCACACTAAGTCTTTCTTTCCCATTTGATTTAATATTTCAAGGAATATGTTAAGGTAGATATCATAGCACCAAGGAGGGAAGGAAGGAGGGAACAAGTAAATGTAGATTCCACTCTTGTTTTCCTTCTGTCCAGTAATTAAAAGTGTTAGCTGAGCATCTTTCAGAAGTTATTTATTTATGATTAGAGGACCAGTGCATGGATTCATACACCGGGGAGTCCCTCAGCCTGGCCTGTAGGGATCAGGCCGAAACAAGTTCTCCAACATCCCCTGAGGGGGCCCGAATTGCAAGAGGGTGGCTCTTGGGTGATGCAACCCAGAATCGGGCTCCCTCCTCTCTGGTTCCAGGTGCGTCACCCAAGAACAGCAGCTGTCAAGTCACCACAGCTCAGCAGCTCCTGCATTGAGTGTCTGGACCCTGGTGGTCAGTGTACATCATAGCTACTGGACAATTGGCTGGTCACTTAGGCTTTTATAAATATAGATACTTTCATTCTAAAAAATAGTGAATGTAATGTAGAAGATAACAAGTAAGGGAGAAAAATGGAGAAAAGTGGAAACTTGAGATATAAAAAATAAGTTAAGAAAGTCCTACAGAATATGGATCAGAAAATCTACTCAGAACTTCATAGCAGCCAGGGCAAATAAGAAAATAGAATCAAATACATGATTCATAGGTTAAAAAACAAAGCTTATTTATTTGGAATGCTGTTTTGAACTAAGCACTTTGGAGGAACATATACAAAGAGGATAAATTTATTAGTTCTTTGACTCAAAAAGTCAGTACAACTACATGAAGATAAATGATATACTATCTAACACCAATTGAGGACTTCTTATATGGCAAGCCCAATCTCAGCCCATGTAATTATGGCACAGGAACACCATGTAGCAGAAACAACTGCTTACATTAATCCTTGTTAGTCACAATAACCCTGTGAGATATTAGCCAGGAAGACATTGTTTTTCCATGTAGAAAGCAAGGTTATATAGCTAACTAGAGGCCCAGTGCACAGATTTATGCACATTGAAAGGAAATTAATTAGAAGGTGGCCAGCGGGATAGTGCCGGGGCTCAAAGAGCATCTGTGGAGTGATTGGGGTCCCTCTAGCAGGTGGGGTCCCTTGGTCTGGCCTGCAGAGATTGGGCTGAAACCAGCAGTCTGACATCCTCTGAGAGATCCTGGAATGTGAGAAGGCACTCTGCAAAGTTGCTGTAGCTCAGCAGCTCCTGCGTTGAGTGTCTGTGCCCTATTGGTCAGTGCATGTCATACCTACCGGCCAGCCAGCCAAGTCAGCTGGTTGCTTAGCTGGTTAACCCAATATATAAATACAGATTTTTCAGATACACCTTTTCCATTATTTCATGATTGTGGTGAAGGGGATATGGTGATGGAAATTTGGATATTTAGAATCTTGGAATCTTGAAATTTTTAGCTCTAGAATCTTAAGCTGAGTTCATGGGAGGTGTCTGTTCCTAGGTCTGCCACTAACTGTATGGTGATAGGCAGACCCCTCTTCTTCTGAAAGCTGCAGTGTCATCACTGGGGAATAAGGAAGAGGATGACTGGTCAGGGAAGATTCATTCCAACTGGGATTCTATGGCTCCAGGTGGCTTCGCATACTATACTCCAGGGTATTCCTAGTCATTTTCCCATTAGCAGTTGCTCTGTGTAAGGCTTGGCCACACCTCTGTGGGACATTTAACCTTCACTGTTGGCCCAGCCTGTTGGGGCCCAGGCTTTCGGGTTATATCATGCTATCTGAGAGAAGCCAGAACTTCATTGAACCCAAAGTGCCCCACAAGGTGTTTTCCAGACATTAGCAGACAGGCTTTTATTGATATTGATTGGTACTTTGCTCTGCATAGATCTTCTGAGGAAGAGTTATAGTGGGAAGTGCCTGAAGGTGAACAACTCACTTTCTTTCTTTCATTGTTAAATCTCTTCTGAGCCCAGAGATCCCATGTCCACATGGTGTATTCTTACATGTTGGCCATGTCTCTGTGGGGTCTCCTGGTGAGGGGCTGGGGTTGGAGAACAGGATGTTGCATGTTAGTTTTCTGAGCCCAAGTAAGTAAACCTTGTCCTGAGCTTTAGTTTTCATTTTTGCTCCTAGTGTCCTTTGCTTAAAAGTTTCTGTGTTGAATAAAACCAAAATATTTAGCAAATCCCCCCAAATTCCATATTTAATGGGGGAAAAAAGAGATTCCTGAGCTTATATTTCAAATGTGAATTCCATGTTCACATTGCATTAAGGCAAATTTGCCTCACCAACTCCCCAGATGCCTGGTGTGCTTCCCTAAAAATTCCTACATTTAGCCCCTGGAATGCATTTTAAGTACCTACTGTGGACAGTATTATCCTCTGAGCCATGAGGGGATAGAGTAGAAGTGAGATTGGAAGCCCCTCTAATTTAGTTGTAAAGGTTGCTTTGGGATAGGTAGGACATTTTGGCTTTAGCCTGGGACAAGCTTTTCTCCACTCAGGTGAGCTTTAGCCTGGGATTTTGTACCTGTGTTTGGTCCTTCCTTGGGACCAGGAGCAGACTGGAATAGCCTAGGCAATTTCTCAGTGAATTGTGTTTTCTTTCTTCCAGCATCTCTGAAGACAGTTTTTCTATTTACCAAGTCTAAACTTCTCTCCTAAAATTGTCTTTTAGCCCCAGCCGGTTTGGTTCAGTGGATAGAGCGTCAGCCTGTGGATTGAAGGGTCCTGGATTTGATCCAAGTCACGGGCACATGTCAGGATTTTGGGTTCTATCCCCAGTGGGTGGCGTGCAAGAAGCAGATGATCAGATTCTCTCTCATCATTGATGTTTCTTTCTCTCCCTCTCCCTTCCTCTCTGAAATCAATAAAAATACATTATTTTAAATTGTCTTTTATTATGAAAATAATTAATGTTCATTTTTGAGAGAGGCAGATATTGCAGAGAAATATTTAGAACAACATAACAAATAAAATAAAATCTCAGTGCAGCAAACTTACTACTATTAATATTTTAGATTTACAAAAGTATGTTTGCCTGTGATTATTCATTCATCCTCACTCCTGGCCAATTATGTAACTTTCAGTGGGGATGGAGGTTAATAACTATTACACGTGAGCAATTTTCCTGTCATTATATAGCTGTCACAGCCTTGGTTGTGATGGCTGCGTGGCACCCATAGGCAGTTGCTATTTTTCCCATTCCTTTTGTGCTGAACATTTCTTCAACCATGTTTTTAAGATGATAGCTGTAGCATGGTAGCCACACCAGAGTGTACAGCTCATGGCTGGCACTGGGCTAGGTCTGGGCATAAAGAGAGAAAAGGCACCACACCACTTGCCCCCAGAGAGGGGTGTGGAGCGTTGGCCCCGGGCATATATCCTGTCTACTGTGACACTTAATATTAGGAGCCATCTGCTCATAGCACAACAGAGTCTGAAAGGGATTTTGAGTCATCTAATACCAAGTCATATTCAATATAATCTATGAGTGCTGTGTGTTTCGTTGTTGACCAAGTCTGAAAAGTGGACTTGGGTGGAAGTGGGGAGAAAGCTCCTGAAGAGTAGCTAACTCTTGAATTGCTTCTTAAAGGAGAAAGTGACATGGAGGAAGGAGGATGGAGGAGACATTCTTCCAGGAGAGGGAGCTTGGCAGCGTTGGGTTCATGCCAGGGCTTTGTTCTGGCCAAGTTTAAGTTGCCTGCAAGGGTATAATAAAAGTTGAGCTGAACAAATGGGTGTGCAGGGAACATATCTCTGATGCACCCCAAAGAGAGTAACTTCATCTAGAAACCTGGTGAAACCCCTAAGCCTTACAAATGGAGGCCTAAAGCCTTAGCTCAGCATACATGCCCTTTGAGAACACTCACTGTGGCACCTGCAGAGGATTTTGGGAAGAGTTAGTAAGTGAGGACTCCTAGCCTCCTGGGTGCTCAGGGTTTGTTGCATCTGAAAGAGGCTGTTACAAGACTCAAGAAAGGATGCTGATTGAAGTGGCTATGAGAATTGAAGGTAGGGGTCCTATTAGAAAGACATTTACCAAGGGACATGGATGAGGTTTACTCATTTTACAGCCAAGGACCAGTGTTTATTCATGGGCAAACAATAGAATGTGACTTTTGAAAAAGTGTTTGACTTTAGGAACCAGTTGGCCAATGAAATGTTTCTAGACCTTTCAAAACTCTAATCTCTGCTTTATGAATTATATACTTTGGGTCTATTCGATGAATCCTTCTCCTTTCTCCCCCCCCCCCAAAAAAAGCACCTGTGAAATAAGTTAAATACCATACTGTTTGTTTTCATGTAAAAATATTTCCTCAAATCCTCTATGTACATGAATTACTCTCTAGGGAATAGATCATCTAATTTCTTCTCTACAGTGTTCTTCATTCACGTGTCCTACATTGCTTAAGGGTAGTTTATGAACCTACTGCTTCTGCAGGATTATGACATATAATAAATGTCATTGTGAGTTCTGGTTGATTTCCTGCAGTTTCATTAGTTGTGACTTCATTTAGTAACTTGATACTAATTGTGTCACTTTGATTACCTTTCATTATCACCCTATCTATTAGAATACCCAGAACAAGCAAGGTGCCTAATAAATGTCTGTTGAATGAAGTAGGGCTTCCAATCCTTTAAAAATTAAATTTTGAAGAGGTCAGAAAGAACTCCCACAGTTCAAGTACATTAACTTAAGAGATGATTTCTTGGGAAAGGAGCACAGATCTTGTCTAATGTACCTCTTTATCCTAGCACCTTGGCATATGCTGGACACTCAATGAATATTTGCTGACAGACAAACCCTACTGTCTAAATGTCTCATGGTGAGTCACTGCTCTTAGTTCAAGCCTGTGCCTTAAACAGTAAGGCAACCTTTCATATATGCACTCAGCCTTTATTGAGCCCTACAGTATGACAACACAATAGCAAACATACATTCATGGTGTCTTGAATGCCAAAAAGCTTTTTTATTTTGAACTTTGCAAACCACCTTGGTAGACACCATCATCCCTTTCTCAGATGAGTAAAATGTGGTTTGGAAATACTAAGGTACTCATCTGAGACTGTGCAAAGGGGAAGCTGGCTCTCTCACCTGCATCCACCTGGTCCAGAAACTGGCTTCTGGATCTCCTTTCACCAATGAAGTAAGCTCTGGTACTGTGAAGTGGATGTCAGATGTCAAAGGGTTTAAATCCCTACCTCCATGCTTTTCTGCTGTATGACCCTGGGCAGTTCCTTGCCCTCTCTGAGCTTCAGTTGGTGGAGCACAGGTGAGAGATGATTAACTGAGTGGCACAGAACTGATGGAGAGTTGCAGCTGGACACAAGGATTTTAAGGAGAAAGTCACCTGGACATGATGATTGATATAAGGTAAGGCAGGAAAGAGGGACTTAAAACTATAGTCATTTGTTATTACTCTCAAGTCTATAGGTCATCTGGGGTGGTCTGCCCATCTGGGTCATGCATGGTTAACCTTGGCTGGCTGATCTAAGGAAGCTTCACTCACACGTCTGGCAGTTATTGGCTATCTACCAGGGTGACGAGGGTAAATGGACCACACATCCTCCACCCAGCTAGCCCAGGCTTGTGCACGTGACAGTGTTGTAATTCCAAGATTGTGAACAGACACAATGCAAGGCCCTCAAAGGGTGAGGAAATCTACTCCATGTCTCCCTGGGGGGAGCTGCAGCGTGACATTACCATAGGCATGGATGCCAGTGCAGCCACAGTGACCGCCTGACTCTGACATCATCCATTTTTCTCAAGACCCTATAATAGCTTCAGACCAAGCCAGACTGGCAGAAGCTGCATACCTGGACCATAACACTATGATGTTATGGCTGCATGGCCTGCAGTTGCACCCATAGGCAGTTGCATTCTTATTTCATTAGAATCAGCTTCACTAGTGGGCCTTTAGTGATGAGTCAGTCCAAACACAGGGAAGTTACAGGAAAGTGGAATCTGCAGCTCCTTGTCTTATTCACTCCCAGTTTGTTGTAAAGACTTTGTCCATTTTAGCACACAATGGGAGAGATTCCTCTAGAACTGGGCTGATTTTTAATCTTACAGATTTGTGACTCATGCAGCTAATGGATTTCACTTTTTAACTTGTCTACTAGAAAGCTTAAAACCTAAATTGTGATTAATAGCTAACAAATAGGAAGACCTCTTGACATATATTTTGGCACTGACTACACTTCAGGCTTCATGTTATTCTTCCTTTTAACAGATCTCCTTCCTACTTAATTTTTGTTTGCACTGTATATTTTTATAAGCTGTTTTTTATATAGTAGGTGATAAATAAAATCGTTAAATGAATGAGCAAAGAGAGTGTCTTTAAATACTCAGAAATGTATTGAAAATAGGATACTTTTTGTTTATTTGGTTATATTTAATAAATTATATTGAAAGTCCTACATGGAGCCAAACTTCAAGTCCATCTGATCTAGTGAGTCATTTTGGATTGCTGTTTCTTTGCTGATTTTTTATCTATAGGATTTATCTAGTGATAGTGGTGTATTAAAGTCCCCTACTATGATTGTATTGTTGTTGATCTCTCCTTTGATATCTTCCAGAGTTTTTTAATGTATTTGGGTGCTCCCGCATTGGGTGCATATATGTTTATCAGGGCTATATCTTCTTGTTGTATCTATCCCTTCAGTATTATAAAGTGACCTTCCTTATTTCTTGTTATGGCCTTCATTATGATGTCTATATTGTCAGATATAAGTATTGCTACTCCAGCTTTTGTTTCATTTCCATTTGCCTGAAAGATATTTTTCCTCCCTTCACTTTCAGTCTGTTTAGAGTCCCTTGTTCTGAGGTGGGTCTCTTGTAGACAGCATATATATGGGTCATGATTTTTATTTATCCATTCAGTCATTCAATGTCTTTTGATTGGAGCATTTAGTCCATTTACATTTAAATTTATTATTGAAAGGTACTTGTTTGTAGCCATTTCTATTTTTTTTTGTCTGTGAAGCTCCTGATTTCCCCTTCAATTTTGATTGATAAGTCTTATTGGATAGAGTATTCTTGGATTCAGTCCTTTGATTTTCATCACTTTTTATACCTCCTTCCATTCTCTGTTAGCTTGATGTGTTTCTGTTGAGAAATCATTTGATAATATGATGGGGGATTCTTTGTAAGTAACTCTCCATCTCTCTTGCTGCTTTTAAGATTCTTTCTTTGTCATTAACATTTGCCATTATAATTATGATAGGTTTTGGTGTAGGTCTTTTCGGACTCACATTGCTTGAGATTCTCAGTACTTGTGTAAATTTTTTCTTTCCCATATCAGGGAAGTTTTCTATCATTATTTCTTCAAATAAATTTTCTAATCCTTCCTGCTCTTCTTGTCCTTCTGGCAGCCCTATTATACGTATGTTTCTTCATTTTGTGTTGTCCCAAAGCTCCCTTAGGCTCTCCCCCTGCTTTTTAATTTTTTTCTCCAGTTGCTGTTCAGATTGGACTTGTTTCTGCACTTTATCTTCTAACTCACTAATTCATTCCTCTGCTTCTTCAAGTCTATTGTTGAAACCTTCCATGGTATTTTTTTTTTTGTAGCTATATCACTTTTCATTTTTTCCTGATTTTTGCATAGGTGTTGATTTTTCTCACCCATCCAGTGAATGTAGTGTATGACCATTGCTCTGAATTCTCTTTCTGGCATGTGGCATGCTTTGTTTCATTTATTTTCTTTCTTGGCAATTCCTTCTTTTCTTTCCTCTGGGGGTTGTTTTGTTGTCTCCCCTTTCTGACTATCACCAGAAGGTTCAAATGTTGAGTTGTAGGGGTCTGGGCTGTGTGCAGTGGGAACTTTGCACTCCCCAAGTGTCACTGAAGAGCTATGACACCAAGACATGTGGCTACTGTGGGTTGGTGGGAACTACACTCACCCAGGATCAGAGTCACAGGTGCTTAGTGTGGCCTCATGTGCAGGGACCCTGCCTGCAACACACTGAAATAGATATCCCACTTTCATGTACCAAAAATCAGAGTCCCCTAGTGCATGTTAGGAGTCAGAGACCCCGTATGTCCACCCCAAGAATCAAGTATCAGAATCTCTATTGCTTGATGTGGTCTTGCACTGAGAATCAGGATACCTGTGTGCTCATGCAACAAGAATTGGAGTCACTGGCTCTTAGTGTGAATGCAGTGGAAATCAGGGATCCCAGGCACATGCATTGAGAGACAGAGTCTAGTTACTGCTGCTCAGTGCTGCCTCTTGTGTGGAGACTCAGGGTCCCTGATCTGCTTAGGAGACTGGGTTCCACAGGCGCACTGTATTGGAAGGAGGTCCACTCTGACCTACAAAAAACAACCTTCTGTGTGCGCTTGCCCCAAATCAAAGTCAGGTGGCACTACTACTCAATGTGGGTGTGGGGTTTGGTCACACAGGTCTGTACTGCAGGAAACAAACTCCCTGTTTCCATACACCCAGGTTTGAATTCAGCACTGCTCCCCTGTGTGGGCACAGGGCCTGGTCATGGGAAACAAACTCCCCAAGGTCACAGGTCCAGGTTCAAATTCATTGCAGCCTGCCTGCTTGGATGCAGGGTCTGGTCATGGGAAACAAACTCCCTGGGTTCATGCCCAGGCTCAAATTCAGCACTGTCTCCATGCATGGGCATAGGATCTGGTCACCGAAAACAATTTCCCCAAGGTCAAGCGCCTCCGCTCAAATTCAGCTAGAGCTTCCGCTGCTGTGTGTGAGCAGAAAGCCAGTTTGTGCAGAGGATCTGACAGTTACTTTGTCATTGCTGCAGGGAGGGGGATTGGCTCTGTGACTCACAGAAATCTGCCATTGGGGTGCCTGGAGTCTTGGTGGCCCTGGATCTGCAGCTGTGGTCGCAAGTCTTTTATCTGAGAGGTTATAGGTTCCTCCTTGGGTGGTGGCAAGGCTAGGATTCTAGTCTCAAGCAATTCTGTCCTTCAAGATGGCATGTCTCTGTGCTGGCGGTATCCTCCTCCAAGTGTTTGTGGAGGCAGTGAGGTTTTGCCATCTAAGACTGCCCAGTTTGCCAGCCCCTTGGAAGACCTGCAGGATTTAACTGTCCCTATTTCACTCACACACACACACACACACACACACACACACACACACACTTATCCACACACTCCTTTATCACTCCCTCAACCTCTCGTACACTCTCTCTCTATACCTTCTTACCGGTCACCATATTTTCATGGATGCATCTTATTTTACTTGTTTAATCTTTGTTTCTCAGATTAGAATGTAATTTCTTTGTTTTATATATAATTTTAAATTCCCCATAGTTTCCAGATTAGCACTGGGACATAAGTAGTGGTGATGACTACTTGCTGATTGAGTAAACCACTGTTTTGCATGTTCTGGGAATAGATGAGATGCAAGGAAATGGACAGAAAGCAGAATATTTACCTGTCTAATTCTTGACTTCTCAAATGTTAAACATCCTGGCTAAGGTCACTAACTTTCTGGGACTTTACACTTGTTAAGTAGGACAGGCTACTGGGGAAGTAATGAATAACAATTTCCACATTCATAGAGGTGAAAAGAAATGTGATATTGTGGAAGAGCTTCCAAAATTGAGAAATCCTTTGTAAACTACAGTGTTGTGAAATTCTTTCTCTGGTTTACAACTCCTTGGCTTTACTAAACTTTCACTCCATAGGAGGCTATTGTTGAATTTATAAAACCCAGTGTGTATCAGTGCATCTTCTGAGCTGCTGTGTGGTCTGCAAGTGGTCATCTGGGCAGTGATGCAGTGAGCACCAACATCTGGCTAAGCATGCTTTAATTTAATAATTAAATTCAGTTATTAAAGTGGATAAGCCAATTAAAGGTTGAATTATTAAACTATGAGTATCATATATATTTTTATAGTATAATCTTAAATATACAGGGGATAATAGCTTAAAAAGAACAAATAGATATTAAAAAGAAAGAACTTGGTTAAAGTTATATTATGATTTTAGTGACATTTGTTGTTGTCTTTGCATATATTGATTTAATTTGGAGCTCTGGATTGCATTAACCTTTTTCTTATGAAAGTAGTGGTAATTATGTTCTTAGTTTAGATAATTTGAAATAAATAATTATAAATTGATTCAAAGGCAGTGTGGGGCTGGAGTAGCCAGGGCTGGTCATAGACTGAATTTAGGTAAGGGAATATTATTACCTTATTTCCTTTGTATTCTCCCTTATTGTTAATTTGCTGGAGGCCCACTGGCATTTGAGAGAGCACTTGGTGGAGTTAGCTGTCCTGAGGAGCCTGTCTGTTATCATGGTGGCTGCCTGTAGAAAGTCTATGGAGGTTGATGAAAAGAGGGATTGGAAATACCTTTGTAAAAACAAGTCTCCAGAAAAGGGAGCAATATAAGTGAAAAATAATAATAATTCAATGGTCTAGGTTCACTTTTTTAGCCTTAACACAGTGCAGAAGTTTTGTTATTTCATTTCAGTACTTTCACTCTGCCTGGAGAAAGGTGCCTCCGTACCCAGAAGGGGGATTGTACTTCGTTGAGCAGTGGCCTTCTCCCATGCAGGCACCCCCACCCCTCACTTAGTCCCATAGCTCTGCTGACCCTCAGTCTGGGTTTCTATTTTCCATTCACAGATTTTATAGTATCTGAGTCATCATGATTGGAAGGTAAAGCAATAGCAGTGAGTTCCACTAATTTTATAGAAAAATGGAAAACCCAGCTAGTAACTAAAACTGCCCAATATCTAGGTACAGTAATTTTCTATTGCTGTGTCACATGTTGCCACAGACTTGGTGGCTTAAAGCAACACAGATGTGTTGTGTTGCAGTTTCTTGGTATACAAGAATCTATCATAATAAAAGAGTAATACGCTAATTAGATCAGACATCCTTCCAAATTACCTTCCAGATGAAGCCGAGACTGCGAGGGAAGCCTGAGTCCCGGGTGCCAGAGGGAAGCGGGTGTCGGCAGCTGGGAAAAGGAGGCCTACTCTTGCACAAATTTCATGAATCGGGCCTCTTATATATTATATTAATTAATGCAGCTTAAGTTCAAGGGCAGTGTGGGGCTGGGGAAGCTGGGGATGCTTGATGGGCACTGGACACAGGTATGCAGAGGGGACAGACAGTTTAGCAAAGGCAGGAACATGCAAAATGTGTTGTGGGAACAGGAGAGATATCTGTCAGAGAACCCCATTGATTTGCTGTGGGGTTTAGACATTAGAGAACTGCTGTGCTTTTTCACTGGAGGGTATTTTAAAATAGCAGTGTTTTAATGGGGAGTTGGTGGTTCACATAACCTTTCATCTACTCAGCAATTCCATGCCTGACTATATGCCCTAGGCCCATTAATGGATCAGGAAATCAATTTATTGGTTGTGAACAGCAATTAAACTATAGAATGGAATGGAATATATTAAAGGACAGAGGATTCAATAAGGATCGTTAATATTAGTTCTTGAAGCAGTTCCACTTTGTGTATGCACATATTTTGTGTTTTGTATACTGAGTTTTATATTTTGCACACAGTATGCTGTGATATAAAATATATTTCTTACTCTGAGTTGCTGTCAAAAGGTTTGAAAAATCCTGCCCAGAGAAAGTCTTGCATATGTGTACACAGAAATTAGTGCAGTGACGTCGCCGGCAGCACTGCCCATAATAGCTAGCAATTGAGAACCCCCTCTATGTTCATCCAGAGAATAGATAAGTAAGCTGTGGGCTATGCATGTAATAAATACAGACTAGCAGTTCAAAAAAGAAACTAAAGCCACATGAATCACCATGGACCAAAAAAAAAAAAAAAAAGATATAAGAAAAAATGATTTCTGAATTATATATGTAATAAAATTTTAAAAACATAAAAAACAATGAATGCTTTATGGCTCTACAAATATTAGTAGGAGTATATACCAGTACACGCATGGTATTGATAACAGCAAACCAAGGATAGTGGCTATGGCTGGTGGAGCAGAGCAGGGATTGGAACCAGGAGATAGCCTTTCACCTGCACTGGTTGTGTTAAATCTGGGCAGTGGGAACTCATATTTTTTAGGAGGGCTCCCTCTATTTGTCTGCAGGCTTGAAGTGTTCCATAATACATGTGTTAAGACAGAATGGTAGGGTAGTTCATGAGCCAGGCTGGGTGGAGACTGATTTGTGACTTGCAGTAGTGTAGCCTTTGAGCCATGGAGACGGGACAAGGTAACAGGAAGATGAGGCATTCTCACACAGTGTCTGAGAGCAATAATAATAATAATAATAATAATAATAATAATAATAATACCTTGTGTTTTCGAAGGGCTTCTCAAAATAGAAAACCAATTCTCCAGGTATCTTCTCGTTTTATGGTCACAAAATAGATAGGGTTGTTGTTTGTAATTATAAACCTTAGAAAGGTGAAATTTAGAGAAAGTAAGTGACTTGGCCAGACAAGACATAATGGGGAATTGAATCTGGCCCACTCGTGCTCTTTCACTCTTTCAAAGACTGGCATGTGAATCCCACCTTTGGCCAAAGTCCAAGTATCATTCTTTAAATCTCTGTGGGGGTTTTTTGTATCTGAATCACAAACACATGCTCAGACAATAAAAATATTTTTGTTGTGGAGACATCTTCAACTCCCAAGAAGCTAGACAGTTGCTGTAATGGTCTTTTTGGTGCCCTTCCACTTAGCAGTATGAAGCAGGTCATGGCCTGGGCTTCCCTGTTGGTCCTGTGGCATGTCCCATCTGTAGCAGATGGCACTGCAAGGACTCTAAAGGGGAGCACCTGATAGCTTTGTGCTGGCAGAGCTGCAGGAATGTCAAAGGGCAGCTGTTGGGGGAATGAAGCCTGGTGCCACCTCTGCAAGAATGTTTGCAACCAGCCCATTTGTGGGAAGTGATGTTTAGACTGGAGCCAGATGTTTTCCTTAGGAAAAAAATTTCAACAGACCCAGACATCTTCCATATACTAAGAATGAACAAACAGAAGAGTGGATATATAACAAGAAGAGACAAGTAATGTGAATGGTATTGTTCAAAAATGGTTTCACTACATAAATAATGGAAGAAAAGGCAAAAATAAATGTTTGTAGGTCTAATGTATGATAGGCTCCATGTCAGGCTTTTATGAACAATATCTCATGTGATTTTCCCAACAATCCTTTGAAGCAAGTATCAGTATCCCTCAATTCAAAGACAAAGAAGAGCTAAAACTTTAGTTTGTTTGCCCAGCATCACTGGGGCAAACCCTGTAGCCAAGATTGGAACTAGAGTTTTGCTTCGACGCTCACAGTGTTTCCTTTCTATTATGCAGCAATAAAATTGAAAGAGAAAATAACAGGCATTTATAAGCCAACATGTGGTTACCATGTAAAGAAGTAGATTTGGGAGGGCTTGGTGTCCTGGGCTAGGAGACCATTCAAGGTTTTTGGTCAGATAGCTATCCAGGTGAATGCTTTATTCTTGCATGTGTCATCCAGCATGCAGTGCATGATGGCAGAGAGCAAAAGACTCCTGGGAGCCCCCAGGTGTCCTGCTACCTAGGACACAGCCACAGGGTCCTGCTGTCCCAGAAGTTGAGCAGTGACTTCTCTGTAGAGGGCAGGGAGAAGCCATTCATTTGGCATCCCAAGTCAAAATGCAGAACTCATTTTTCCATGGAGACCGTGTCCTTCCTTGGTATTGGGTTCTGGCCTGCAGTGACAAAATCCTCCAGGTTGCCTTTTTAAGGGCAGGTTTGGGAGCCCGGTCACCATGTATAACATACATTCTATGGGCAACGTGTTATAGTTTAGATTTCAAATGGAAGTTTGGACTATACCCTGCCCATAAATTGGAGGAATATGAGCTTTGAGGTATTAAGCGTCTGGTTTCCAATGCTGACTGCAGGATATGGGGAGTGACACTTAGTGTTTCATAGGCACAAGTACTGTATTAGGCTGTGCTGGGGACTCTATGTTGTTTGTTGGGGAGAGTGGAACCGGACTTGCAAAGAGGTCAATTAACTTTTCCAAGGGTATACAACTAGGGAGAATCTGAAGCTTTAATTCTTTCTAGGAGTCAGATCAAATCTAGACCAAATGAAGAAGTCAGCAGAGGTCTTCCTGCCTCTACTTTTCCTGTCCCTCTGCACCTTCAGCCATTTACTAGATTGCTAGCTCTGCTTGTCCCATAGCATCATTAAGATAAAAGAACCCACAGGAAAGCTATGGGCAGCCTTTTAAAAATATACTAAGTCGCTGGAAAGACTGTGGCACCCACAAGATGGTAATACCCTTTCCCCCACTCCCTTTCTCCTCTGAGTGTAGCTGGAAATTATTACTATCTATCTAATCGATGACAGTTCAAAGTCACCAAGAGAGAAGGCCAATGGGAAGGGGGAAGGTGTTCAAGAACAGAAAAGACAAGAGAAAGTAATGGAGTGGGATGGATAGAAGTGAGCTCCATGGTGGTGCTGAGTGCACACAGGGTAGGTTTGCCTCTTCTTCCCTCTGCACCTTCAGCCACTTACTGGATTACTGGCTCTGCTTGCCCCAGTCTGTTTCAAAGCCTGCATGGATCTCTTTTGAGCTGAGATTTCTACCCTTCTCTGAGCCAGCCTCTTCCCTGGTCCAGAAGGATCCAACCTGACCCAGGTGTGAGTAGGTGATCCAGTCTTCCCAAATCAAAGCGGTTCCCATCCTGCTGCAGATGGAGACCTGAGGCCTCCTTTTTGAAGTTTCAGTGGCCTTCCTCACATTGGCAACAGACATGTGAAGGTGTTGCTCCAGGCCCCTCATCCTTCTGCCTCTATTTTTCCAGCCAGCATTAACCCAATCCCTACAATGTCTCAGTCTTGTGTGATGTGCTGGAGGAGAAAGGAAAATAAGATATAGTCTTGGTCTGCTGGAGGATTGCATGAGAGAGAGGGTGTGAGATGTATTTTTATGCTAAGGAAGACACCAAGGGTTGGGAGTAGAGCTAAGTGAGTAGCTGAGTCTCCTGGAGATTAGGGTATTTCAAAACTTCTCTAAAGAGATGACATCTGAGCTGGACATTGAAGAAGGAGGAAGCATTTGCCAGCTATGCACTGCTAAATAATTCCAATGGTAGGAGTGAGTGAGGAGGTATGGTGTGAACAAAAGTAGTTTGGTGTTGTCAGAGAATAGAGGTCACGGATGGGCTGAGTTTGGAAAGTCAGGTGACATTGCTACTAAACTAAATATATGGGCTTCTCTCTTTGATCAGATTGGAATGGGAAGCTATGTGGTGGTGCTGGAAAGGCACTGTGGCAGAGAGGCTTAGAAGTCACACACCGTTAATTTTAATGAGCAGTATAGTTAGAGCTTTAAAAATTTTGAAAGCCTGAAATTGTACATGTGTATACACAAGTCAGGAGGAAGCATCTTTTATTGGTTCTTGTATTTCCAGAGTCTGTTAATCGTTAACCACACTCATACTACACTGGAGAACATTCTCCCCTCAATTATTAGAGCAGAAGAATCCCATCACTCCAAGCTTTGCTAGTTCAATACCCACTATTTGAAGATGGTAGGTACTATTATACCCATTCTACACACAGGAAACCAAGACCCAGAGAAGCCAAGAAACTTGCCCAACGTGAGTGTAAGTAGCAGAGAAGCTTTCGAGTCTGTTTATAAAAACTGCACATGTTAGTTTCATTGGAGAGTTGGCACAGCTTTTGGGGGGACTATTTCAGCCTCTCCTCTCTCTTCAAGTTGGAATATGAGCCCTGTGTCCAACCATCACTATTTTTCTTTTCCAGTGTGTTCTGTTTAGGTTTTTTGTTTTTTAAATCACAACCAGAATGGCCTTGCTGTATTCCCTGTTTGTCTTTCTGTTTCTTATGAGTATTCATTCCATTTTTTATTAAAAACATCTTCTTTTGATAAATCACTGAAGGATGAGTGAAACCTTGAGGCAACTCTGGTTTGAGGGGAGAGTGACCTTCCACAAATGACATGGTGTACGCCACCTCTCTGTGGGCGGACATGTAGTCAAAATCATGACATCATGGGGTTTTCCTTCTTTCTCTCTTTTCTCCAAGTACAAATACAAGGTAATTTCCAAAGGCTCTTTATCATGAACAAAGAAAAATCTTCCACCACATTCCCGAAGTAGCCATCGGTTCTCTAACCCAATAAATGCATTAAGTATCCACCTTCTAGAATGTGATGTGAAAGCTTATTGCTAAGAGTTTTGTATTTTATAAACTGTGAGCTGCCATTCAGATTGTACTTAGTAATACTGGGTCAACAGGCACACACCAAGATATTTAGTTTTGCCCTGGCTGGTGTGGCTCAGTTGATTGATTATCGTCCTGTACACCAAAAGGTTGCCAGTTCCATTCTTCATTAGAGCACATACCTGAGTTTCGGGCTTGATCCCAGTAGGGGGCATGCAGGAGGCAGCCAACTAATGTGGCTCTCACATCAATGTTTCTCCCTCTCTCAAAAAGAAAAAAAAAGTTAGTTAGTTTTATCTCATTACTCCAGATGGAGACACTTGCTGGGACTCTAAATTTGAATGTTTCCTGATGAAGAAGAGGCCTCAATTGATACTTGCGTGGATAGTGTCTTTTACACTCTGTTTGGCCAACCTATTAGTGATGGAACCAAACCTTTTAGTGATGGAACCGTTTTCTGCTTGTTTCCTGTTGTGCATGTGGGTTGGGAACCCTGCAGGCTTCCTACTTGGGGAAGGATGATGCCCTATTTGGGGAGCTCAGAGTGCAGGGAAGTGGAAGAGTGGTGGTGGTTTGCTGGGCCCTTGATGATCATGGCCCTCCTGGCTTGGAATGCTGTTGTTTAAGAGCTGCAGCCAGAGAGATAGGAATGAAGGATAGCAGCCAAGAAACATTGAAGCCACAGGCTTTGGGGAACAAAGCTGGGTGGAGCAAAGGGGAACTATTGCTAAGACAAAATATTTAACTAATTTTCACTTTTTTCTTTCAGTTCAAATTTCTTGCTTGCAAGTTTAGCTTTGAAGACGTTTCTTTTCTTAATGTTCCAACAGTATTGTGTTTTTTTTTTTCATCTTGTTTTGGGGAGGAACTTAGACTATTTAGATTATTTCTAAATTATAGCATCACATCTCTCAGATTTCTTGGTGTGCTTTCATCACAGGTCCTCTTTCATACCTGGAATCTCCTTTCTCCAACAGGTGTAAAAGTAACCTGGCTAACACTGACAGCATGGATCTTTAGTGTCTGGTATGTGTTTTGCAAATTTTCAGAGAATTGCTAAACAGATTATATATATTTACTGGGGGCCCAGTGCACAAATTCATGCACCTTGAAAGGAACTGTGGGCCACAAGGCTGAGGTGGGCAAAGGCAGGTCTCGGCCCATCTACCACGCCCCTGTCCTGCCCTTCCCACTGTGGCCCCCGGTCCTCTCTCTGCCAGCAGCCCTGCTCCCACTGCACCCACACACTGCACCTCTCTCTGCACTGGCCCTGCTCGCACCTGCTCACAATGTAAAGCTGGCAACATCAGTGGGTCTGAGAGGCAGCTGCAAGCCCTGAGCAGGGATAGGTGGAGAAGCCCTGAGGGGCAATCAGTGCGGGAAGCCACTGCTCACACCCGCTGCTGGTGCTAAGCACTCAGGGCCAGTACCAGGCACCGGCAGCAGGTGTAAGGGGCAACTCCAGCACCGGCAGTGGATCCAGATGCTGGGCGGTACCACAGTGAGCAGAAGCAAAGAATGTTCAATAACTACCAGTGGCTCACCCTGATGACAGTGACCGGTGCCCCATCTTGGTCTAGCACCCCAACTCACCTGCTTCACCATCCTGCCATGGCTGATGCCCACCATGATTCATGCTCTGCCACCTGCTGCCGATGCCCACCATGTTCCACGCATGCCCGCTGGTTGGTCAGTGCACGTCATAGCAACCAGTTGTTCGGTTGTTCTGCTATTTGGTCTATTTGCATATTGGGGTTTTATATATATAGATAATAGATGCAGTTTCTTTCAACTCTTAATACAGAATATTTATACCAGTTCTTTCTATAGACAATGCATGCTATAAAGAGCATGCTAAGAGAAGTCTTTATCTAGATAGATATAGATAGATAGATGATAGATAGATAGATAGATAGATAAATAAATAGATAGATGATAGATAAGGCTAATGTGCAAAGTGTCTCCTTGTGAGTTCAACTAGGAGCCCAGTCATTCGATTGCTCACTGTGATGTGCACTGACTACCAGGGGGCAGCATGGAACAAAAGGAGGCCCCCACTGGCAGCTGGCAGCCAGTTAAGGGATGCCCTGGCTGGCAGTAGAAGGAAGGCCCCAGCTGGCAGCCAGAAAGCCTTAATCAGCCCTGATCACCAGCCAGGACTAGGGACCTACCCATGCACAAATTTTGTGCACTGGGCCTCTAGTAAGGACAATAAGATGTAAACTAAGAAAAAAAAAAGCTTTTCACCAAAAATCATGTTTTCAGGGAACACACCGATTTTCCTTGGAAGAACAGGATGAGACACTCTCTGGAGAGTCCAACATTGTGCTTTGGTGAATTGATTTCTCCTGCATACTCCCCCAAAGTCATTAGATGACATGGGTTTTAACAAGTTCCACACCACGTATGAGAAGAGCCTCTTCCATCCATGGCCTCCCCATGTGGGAGAGCAGATCCCACCCCCAACCCCCAAGCTCGATTCTGATCCCCTAGGCTGTGGATGAGGTGCACCTCATCAGGGAACACCCCTGTGTCAGCCCCAAAGGAGTGACTTCAGTATCCCCCTTGAACTGCTTTTCCTTCTTCCCTTAGACACTTAGTGAGTGCCTGCTGGGTGTCAGATGCTGTCTGGACCCTGAGTCACCTAGATGAACAAACCACATTCAGGCCTGTGGGGGAGAAGGAACAGGAGGGGCTGAGTAAGGAGGAAGGCAATTGAGAGAGGTAGGAAGGGTAGGAAAGGCTGTGTGGGAGGACCAAGACCTTCAGAGTGAGCTTAGACCTGGAAGGACTGGCAAGAATTGGTCAAGTAAATGAATGAGAAAGACCTTCCAGGCCAGGAGAGCAAGAGCAAGAACCAAGAGCAGAAGGAATCCAGCCCATGATGTGTTTGGAAAGTGACAATTACATTACCTAGAATGAGGACAGGGCTTGGCAAGTTCCATGTTAGTCATTCAGCATGTGAGGTGCAACAACAGCCCCAGTTTAAAATCCCCTCTCACCTCTCACAAACTGGATAACCTAGGATGGCAACTGTCTCACAAGATTGCTGAGTGCTTATTGTTTTCTTTAGAAATTATTTTGCAAAGACAACCTAGCTGAAGTTCCACCCATTATGTGACACTTCTCAGCTCCTCAAACTTGCTCTGACCTCTTCATTTTCTCTGAAACCCACTTGCATGTTCTGTCAGTATTTATCCAGTTGGGACCACTCAAAAACCTTAATAAATTCCTAAATAACATTAGGTACAAGTATTTTGTGTGGCTTAGTCTTGTCTCACAAACTAAATTATAAATCTTGGCAATTGGGGGCCAGGTTTAGTGTTTCTTTGAGTTCAGTCTCTGTCTGGCACAGGGCGATGCTGGTTACACAGTATGTACAAGGCAAACATTGACTGCTTTGCTGTGGCTTTTTCCCTCCAAGTGGAAATACGGACAGTTGTCCAAGTCTTCTGGGATGATGTTACCACATTCTATTGTCCCTTCATCCATGGGATCACAGTTTGAGCCCTACTATGCCCTTACTCATCATAATGCTTTCTTTTAGCTCCTAAATTTGAAGCTCAGACTCATGCAAACTGTTCTGAGCAGACCTTGGTCTCCTGGGAGGTCTTAGAAATGCTGTTAGTATCTCAAGGACGGGAAGGATATGAAAACAGGAGCCCTGCCCAAATCAGAACACAGGGTAATTGCACTCCAGTTCAGTAATTTGAATTCCCATCAAGGTCTCGCTCATTTTCTTCATGTAACCTGGTGAGCATTTTTCAGTGAGAACAGTTACATTCTGCCAGTCAATGGTCTGTGTGGATACTGGTAGGCCCAGGGGAATGTGTGCGCATCCAGGAGTATGTGTGACCTTCCTGTATGTGTGGAGTGGCTCCCTTTGTGCCTGCAAACTGGGAGTTGAATAAAGCCCCAGTGTCTCCACCACAATGCACCTCAATATGAGGAGTTCCTTTTTCAGTGGCAGAGCTACAAATCTCACTATGATGCAACTTTGGCTCTGTTTTCCTGTGAGCTCTCACATCTCAGATTCTGAAACAGACAGGCTTGGTTAGTATCATCTTTCCATTATCACTCCATCTGATGAAAGCCTAATTTCCCTTCCAAAGTGCAAAGTGACTGAGCATTTAAAAAAAAAAAAAACTTTTTTTTTAAAGACTAAAACAGCAATTAAGATTTTATAGCAATGTGACTTTGGGAAAATATCACTAATTAATTATATCAATACTGTGGATCAGACAGTATCCTGTGCAAGATTGCCACCAGACAGAGCTGCCTGGATTCCAAAGCCTTACCTTCTCCTTGGAGTGTCTGGCCCCTAACCTTCCAGTGGTCAGATCTTATCATCACTTTGCACCTTGGCTGCCACCTCCTCTAGGAGGCCTTCTCTGGTCTTCAACATGTTCCCCTTCTTACCCCTTCTTAACTCACAGAGGGCTTTTTTTTTTTTCTCTTCTCTTGGAACCCTTATTTTCTTCTTTGTCCCATCTTAATACATGCTTCAGTGAATTTTACTCTTCTGTAAGGTCTTATGGGAAGAGGCTGTGTCTTCCTAATCATTATAATTCATATTAGAGGCCTAGAGCACAAAATTTGTGCACTGGGAGCAGGCAGGGTCTGCCCGGCCTATGCCCTCTCATGTCTGGGACATCCTTCTCACAGTCTGGGACTTCTCGCTCCTTACCACTTGCTCACTGCTCCTTAGCCCAGCTTCTGGCTCAGTGGCGCTCCCCCTGTGGGAGTGCAATGACCACCTGGGGGAAGCTCCTGCATCGAGCATCTGCCCCCTGGTGGTCAGTGCACAAGATAGCAACCAGTCATAACAGTTACTTAGAATTTTATTATATAGTCTAGAGGTCAGTGCATGAAATTTGTGCACAGGAGGAGGGTCCCTCAGCCTGGCCTGCACCCTTTCCAATCAGGGACTCCTCAGGGAATGTTGTACTGCTGGTTTGAATCGGGACTAAACCAACAGTCTGACATCCCTCTCACAATCTGGGACCACTAGCTCCTAACCGCTCACCTGCCTGCCTTCCTGCCTGATTTCCCCTTAACTGACCTCCTGACATCCTGGTTGCCCCCCAAATACCCCCCTTCTGGTCTGGTAGCCCCTACAACTGCACCCCTGCCACCCTAGTTCCCCCCTAATTGTCCCCCAGCTAGCCTGATCATCTCTAACTGTCTGGAAGGAGGTAAGATATCCAGAAGATGTCTGGTTACCCTGTCTAATTAGCATATTGCCCTTTTATTAGTATAGATAATGCCTTACATACACAAGACACTTTTTAAATATTTAGGGTGTTGAGGTAAAAAAATGAGTGATTGGGAATTAAATGAACTATCATTCATACTCAACCATTTTGTTTTGTTTTTGTAGTTGTCATTTCATTTTATTGGAATATAATCTGCACTAATAAAAGAGTAAATTGACTCTATCTTCTTGACACCCACCAGCCAATCAGTAGTGAGTATGTAAATTAACCCAACAACAATGGTGGGTTGATTTGCATACACAGGCACATAGTAGCAGGGCAGGACATAGCGATGATACAGGCATTCTGCACTGCCTCAGTTGCTCTGGGCCTCTGGGCAGTGTGGGAAGGTGGAAAGGCAGCTCCAGGCTGGAGCAAAAAGGCAGCTCTGGCCAGAGCAAAGGCAATGTCGGCAGCCAGGGGAAGGAAGGCCCATTCTTGCACAGATCTTCATGCATCGGGCCTCTAGTTGATATATAAAACTGTATTCATTTTATATGTACAAATATATACATATATATGATTACCACGATAAGTTTAGTTAACATCTATCACTTCACATAGTTACAACTTTTTTTCTTACAATGAGAACCTTTATGATTCACACTTAGAAACTTTAGGTTTACATACAGCAATCTAACTTTAGATGGGTTGTACATTATATCTCTAGAAATTGTTATCTTATAACTAGGAGTTTGTAAAATATTCAACCATTTTTAATGAACTTCATGACTGGTTCATGACTATGTTGTCTGATAATGGTGATGGTGATTAAAATATTATTAGCTGAACATTTGCTACATTCTTCAAACTATGATAAGCACTTTATATATTACTTGAGGCCTGGTGCACAAAATTCGTGCACTGGGGGTGTCCCTCTGCCTAGCCTGCACCCTCTCCAATCTGGACCCTTCAGGGGATGTCTGACTGCCAGTTTAGGCATGATACCTATGGGCCTAAACCTCAGTCAGGCACCCCTCTCACAATCCAGGACTACTGGCTCCCAACTGCTTGCCTGCCTGCCTGCCTGCTTCCCTGATTGCCCCTAACAACCTCTGCCTGCCAGCCTGATCACCCTTAACCACTCCCCTGCCAACCTGATCAATGCCTAACTGCTCCCTTGCCAGCCCAATAGCTTCCAACTGTCCTCCTCTGCCAGCCTGATCTCACACCCAATTGCCCTCCCCTGCCAACCTGATCTCAGCCCAAACTGCCCTCCCCTTCTGGCTCCTAATTGCCCTCCCCTGCCGTCCTAGTTGCCCTCAACTGCCCTCCCTTGCCAGCCTGGTCTTACCCCCCAAGTGCCCACCCCTGCAGGCCTGATCTCACACCCATCTGCCCTCCTCTGCTGGCCAATTTGGTTCTAATTGGTTGGTTTCTATGCCAGTCAGCATCAAAAGCTCTGCCTTTTAGGCAGCCTTTGGCTCCTCACAGTTTACCCAGACTTGGTTCTGATTGGTCAGTTTCTATGCCAATCAATGTCAAAAACTCCTCCTCCTAGGCAGCCATGGCTCCTCACAGTTGACCCAGATTTGGTTCTGATTGGTCAGTTTCTATGCCAGTCACCATCTCTGGGCTTATCAATGGGGTCTGCTCCTTATGGGCCTAAATTGGCAGTCAGACATCCCTTTCAAAGTCTAGGACTGCTGGTTTCCAACCGCTTGCATCCCCACCTGCCTTATTGCCCTTAATCACTTCTGCCTGCCAACCTGATCACCTCCTAACCACTCCCCTGCCAGCCTGATCAATGCTTAACTGCTCCTCTGCCAGTCTGATTGCCCCCAAGGGCCCTCCTCTGCTGACCCAGTTGCCCCCAACTACCATCCCCTGCCAGCCTGGTCACCCTCAACTGCCCTCCCCTGCTGGCCTGATCATCCCTAACTGCCCTCCCCTGTTGGCCTGATGGCCCACCACTGTCCTCCCCTGCCAGCCACCTTGTGGTGGCCATCTTGTGTGAGGGTGTGATGGTCAATTTGCATATTACCTTTTTATTATATAGGATGCCCATTTTAATGATGAGGAAACTTTGTTTTAGAGAGAGTAAATACTATGCATACAGCCCACAAAGGGTAAATGATGAAGCAGGGTTTGAGTCCAGGTCCATCTGACCTCAGGGAGCCAGCCATAAGTGCTCCATTACACTAAACACTGTCATTGAAAAATTCTTGCTGTGTGAGAGCAGGTTATTTCCCTTTATTTCCTCCATGATTTTGCTGAGGAGTGGGGAGAACTAACGCATTTGTGAGTTCAGCCTAAAATGAAAGCATTTCATATCTAGAAAGAGCTTTACAGATCATCTACTCTTACCCCAGTTCCAGCCACTGTCCCCTGGCCTGCATGGTGCTTCTAGGACAAGGGAATGGGAAACTGGCTGAGCATTCTCAGGTAGCTGGACCTTGCAAAGAATTGTCATAGGCCTGCCTTGACTCTTTTCAGGTTAGCTACTTTATAAATGACTATAATTGCAGCAGTCTTTAATGGAAAACTTTAAGCTTAATAAAAATGTCAAACTCATTAAGAATGTTTCCAAGACCAAATAAACTCTGAAGAGGCTGTAATCTGGTGCTACTGAAATGTCACTATTTATTGTCTCAATGTCATCTTGTACTGGAGGTTTGGTTGCAAGATCAGCAATCTCTTCTGAAAATATTGTGGCATTCTTTTTTGTTCTTTATGTGGCAAAGCAGCTGTGTGTAAGAGCATATATATATATATATATATATATATATATATATATATATATCACAAAGAAAAATCTAGAATAAACACAAGTTTGATTAGCCTGGAATCATAACCAGAATCTCATTATGTTAGAAATGTTTAACATTGGGCAGAAAGGCTTTTTTCTCTCTTGAGAGTAGCTTAGCAAAAACCATGGAGAAAATAGCAGTTACACAAGAGGTTTCACATGTAGGAGATAGGATTTCATTGGGATCTTACATGTTAGGCTTAGAGAGGCAGAGGTCTAGGAGACAGAAATGAGCTGAGGTAGAGAACAAATGCATAAGGGGAGGCAGTGATATGGAAAGTGAGCTGACTATAGCTAAGGGTTTCATACTGGGGAATTGGAAGGAGCCAGAGAAATAATTAGCGTATTCTCAGTAATTTATTGAGGTGCTTTTAAATGACAAATTCTGAAGAAACTTTGCAAGATTGCCTCTATCCTCATGGGTAGTATTAAACTCAGTTTAATACTCATATAAATCCAGAGACAGAAAGCAGATTGGTAGTTGCCAGTGTCTTGTTGGAGGGGGGTGAAGGGGAAAGAATGGAGAGTGACTGCTAATGGGATTCCTTTTGGGGAGTGATGAAAGTGTTCTGGAATTGTATAATTTGGTGGCTGCACAACTTGTGAATACATTATTGAATTATATACTTTAAAAAAGGCAAATTGTATGGATTATGAATTTTTAAAAATAATTAAATAAAAACAATGAGGGTCAAAAGAGATCAAGTGACACATTCTAAAGGTCATGAAGCTGATAATCAGTCAGCAAACTGGGATTTGGACCTGGCCTTCCTGGCTAAGCGAAGGGGAGGGGTGAGGAGAGAAAGGGGGGAAGGGGAGAGTGAATAAGAGGAGGGAGGGGAGGGAGGAGGGGAGGGATAGGAGAGAGGGGAGGGGAGGGAGAGGAGAAGGGAGAGGTGGGGAGGGATAGGAGAGAGGGGAGGGAAGGGAAGGGAGGGGAGGGGAAGGGAGGGGAAGGGAAGGATAGGGAAGGGAAGTGAAGGGAGAAAAATCTATAAAGTTGACAGTGAACAAGATTTGAGTTTTATAAGAAGGATAAACTTAAATCTTGTTTGTCTGGGACAATCCAAATTTATATCAATCATCTTAATATTATTTTATTCTAAATAGCATTCGGTTTTAGATGATAAACTTTATGTTAACCCTAAGTATAGATCATTTAAAAGCTTTGGCCTATTCATATATTGAAGTGGGGGGCCTGGAGAGTTTGATCACAGATCTGATTCTAACATGATTATCTGACCTTTGTTTGGAGAATAGATAGATGATGAGTGAACAGAATAAATAAGGGGAATGTCAGTTAACTACTGAACAAACACCAGTGAAAGATGAGGGTGTCTTGGGTCACAGGGCAACAACGGAGGTGATGAGAAGTGTCTGTCTGGATTCTGGAAGTATTTTAAAGGGAAGTGGCATACTGATGTGGAGTGTGGGAGAGAAAAGTGAGCAGAGGGTGACATTAAAGTTTTTGGTGGTGCCTTTTGGATAGCTAAGTGGAGATGTCAGAGAGCCAGTGGATACAAAATTCAGAGGTTCAGAGTGTTATATTTAATGCCAGAAGCCTAAATACTCCAGTGTAAATAGAGGAGAAAAGATGGTCAAAGAATTGAGCCCTGGAGTGCTACAATGTTTGAAGTCAATGAAATGGGGAGGACAGCAGATAAGACAGAAGAATCAACCAGGGAGATAGGAATAAACCCAGAGAGCAAGCTGTGCCTGAAGCCAAGGAGGAAGGGAGCCAGCTGGTCCAATAGTTCCTGTTAGAGTAGAGGTCCTGTAGAATGATTTCATATCATGACAATCCTTGGTGACCTTAACAGAGGAAATGTCTGTACATAGTGAGGGCAGAAAAGCCTGGCTCCAGCAAGTTCAAAAGAAATTCTCTCTCTCTCTCTCTCTCTCTCTCTCTCTCTCTCTCTCTCTCTCTCTCTCTCTCTCTCTGTGTGTGTGTGTGTGTGTGTGTGTGTGGCAGAGGCAGGGGTGAAGATGTGAGGTGCATTTTGTGCTTTATCTTTTTACCACTTTCCTCAGTTCTCTTCTCACTCCTTGAGAAAAACAAGAAACATCTTCTAACCTCCTCTGCACAGAGACCACAGAACCTATATGGTTTTCAGTTGTTGGTACCTGGCTTCTTTTGGGGATGGGGCATTTTGCAGTGACATGATAACTCATTTTATATTTTTTGTTACTTAAGCTCCTGCAGCAAAGTGAATGCAATTTGGGAACCACAAATTCCAGCAAGGAGACTGGATAAACTGCTCAAAGGAACAAGACCTCCAAGAAAAAAAGTATTTTGAGTGGCAATTATAATGTGGTTGTCCTTAAAATTGGGAGATAAAATTTGAAAACATCTTGGAGCAGGGGAAGGAGGAAGGCAGAGCTCGATGACAGCCTGACTTTGGGGGATGAATTGGGAGGGAAAGAAAGAATTCATCAAAGCTTTTGGGGAGCCAGAAGCTCAGCAGTGTTCCCGCAGAAATGTGTTGGGAGAAGAGAGGCCCCCTGGGAGCAACATGGTAAGTGTAGTGTGGGACCTTTGCAGAAGATACAAATGGAGATGGTCTGTCACTGGCTAGATACTGAGACCAGAGAGCCAGAATGAGTCCAGGAGTCCCTGACTGAGACGTGGTGGAGGAAGTTCTGTGCATGAGGAGAGGTGGGCTTTGGGAACCATTGCAGAGGTTGGGGAAAGGCAGGTTCACTGTCTTGGGAATAAGTGGGAATGGGGAAGGGCAGGCAGATGGTCCAGCTTGCAAGAAGACTCAAAGGCAAGGATAGATGGGATATGTAAATGATAAAGACCTTGAGAGATGACTGCAGAGAGTGAAGGTATTGAAATAAGAGCCTCTCACTTCTGCACTCATTTGACGAATTGCTAAGACCCAGGTATTATGAGAATTCAAAGGTGCAAAAGGTAGTGTCTACACTTGATGTAGTCCCCTCACTGTAGTCATTGGTGAAACTAGTGGGTGGCCATCAGTGCACAAAGCATAAGGATTATAACTGGGGAATGAGAGAAGGAGGTGTGCATTTAGAGTCAGACTGAATGAGGCTTCACTGGGTGTACATAGGAGGAACCTGTAAAGTTTTCCAACACAGGCACACACAGGTGTTGAACATGAAAGATCCTGGGAGGTACAGGGAACTGAGAAGTGTAGAAGTGCCCAGAGTCCAGAAGGAATGAGGTAGGAAAAGTGGACAAGGTTCAGAGGAGCAGTAGTGTGGTCAGCATACTAGGAGGGAGGGAATGGGACTGATATTTGTAGTATGCCTGTGGTGTACCGGGCTCTTTGTGAAGGTTTTTATATTTTTAAGTTTAGTTGTGATCTTTCAACTTCAAAAATGTGGCCAAGACCGGTTTGGCTCAGTAGATAGAGCGTTGGCTTGTGGACTGATAGGTCCCGGGTTCGATTCCGGTTGGGGGCATGTACCTTGCTTTCAGGCACATCTCCACTGAGGGGCATGGAGGAGGCAGCTGATTGATGTCTCTCTCTCGTCGATGTTTCTGACTTTCTATCTCTCTCTCTTCCTCTCTGTAAAAAAATCAATAAAACATATTTTTTTAAAAATGTGCTCACTGTAGAAAAATTATAAAACACAAAAAGTAGAAAGAAAAAAATCCTCTATTGTTAGCATTCCAAAGTACTTCTTCCTGTTATTATATAATTTCTCTTCCATCCTGTTATCACTTAACATTTAAAGGGGATTCCCCACATCATTAAAAATTCTTTATAAATATTATTTTAAGCAATATGTAACATTCCATCATGTGAAAGTGCAATAATTTATTTACTCATTCTCCTAGCACTGCAATTTAAGTTGTCTTCAGTTTTATGTAAATACTAAAGGCCCAGTGCATGAAATTTGTGCATGGGGGTTGGGGTTGTCCTTCAACCCAGCCTGCTCCTTCTCCAATCTGGGACCCCTTGAAAGATATCCAACTGCCCATTTAGGCCTGATCCAGGGCAGTCGGACATCCCTCTCACAATCCAGGACTGCTGGCTCTCAACTGCTCACCTGCCTGCCTTCCTGATTGTTCCTAACTGCTTCACCTGCCAGTCTGATCAACCCTAACCATGCCCCTGCCAGCCTGATTGATGCCTAACTGCTCCTCTGCCAGCCTGTTTGCTCCTAACTGCCCTACCCTACAGGCCCAGTCACCCACAACTTCTCTCCTCTGCCAGCCTGGTCACCCCTAACTGCCCTCTGCTACAGGCTTGATCATCCTCAACTGCCCTCCCTTGCAGGCCTGGTTCCTGTCAACTGCCCTCCCTTGCTGGCCATCTTGTGGTGGCCATCTTATGTCCACATGGGGGCAGGATCTTTTGACCACATGGGGCAAGTCATCTTTTATTAGATAGGATAGAGTCCTGGTACATGGGTGGGAGCCAGCTGGTTTGCCTGAAGTGTATTCTGGATCAGGGTGGTTGTTCCCTTGGGGCATGGGGTGGTCTGGGCGATGGGCCTGTGGTGGTTTGCAGGCCAGCGATGCCCCATAGCAACACAAGTGGAGGCCTTGGTATCTGGAATTTATTTATCTTCTACAATTGAAACTTTGTAGCCTGGAGCTTGCACAGCCATTGAAACTTTGTTCCCTTAAGCAGAGGCCTCTGCTGGCCAGGTTTTGAGGAAAGGTTGGCTTCCTCCATCACCAGGGGCAACCCAAGCCTTGCTCCAAGGCAGAAGCCATTGAAACTTTGTTGCCTTAAGCAGAGGACTGGTCCTGCTAGGGTTTGTGGAAAGCTTGGCTTCCTCTATCGCCAGGGGCAACCCAAGCCTCCCTCCTGCTCTCTCTGTGGCCATAACCATTTTGGTTGGATTAATTTGCATACTCACTCTGATTGGCTGGTGGGTGTGTCTGATGGGCGTGGCTTGTGGATGTAACAGGAGAATGGACAATTTGCATATTACTCTTTTATTAGATAGCATAAATAAAACTGTGTTGAACATTTCTGTGTGGAAATCTTTGTTTTAGATTATGCCTTTAGGATTAATTCCTATAATTAGAATGACTGGATCAAAAGGCATGGGCACTTTAAATCTCCTGATCTCCATTGCCAAAATGGCTTTCCCACAAATACTTCCAATCTATGCTTCAACTGACAGCATACACTGCATATTCTCCAAAAGTTAATATTGTAATTTAAAATGTGATGTCACTTAATCTTTATACTGTTCTCATGAAATTAGTATTATCTCCAATTTACAGATAAGGAAATCGAGGCCAACAGGTTTTCTCCCATATCAGCTCCAAGTCACATAGCTGTAAAGCACAAGGACAGAGACAGCACCAGGTTTAGGTAATTCAAGAGCCACATTGCTCTCTCTCCCTTGGCAGAGAGTGGGCCACTGGAGAATGGCATGAACTACAAGGCCTGTTGGCCTGTTCTTCTTAATGCTGGCTTATGTGTTGGTGATGAGGCTAAAGATTAACTACCAACTGAAATGAGAGAAGCTTTTCTTAGCACACTGCTGCTTGTCTTTGGGGCATTGATGAGCTAAAGATTGATTATATAGTGAGAAGGGGGGAAAGCAAAAAACATAATGTAAGTTATTAATGTTAATAAGTAGCATACATGAGTTCATGCAAATCAGTTAACCCAGTGGCGAGCCACATGCAGCTCTTTGGCCCCTTGAGTGTCACTCTTTCACAAAATACCATGTTTTTAGCAAAGGCCAGCTTAAGAGTACCCTACTTAAGTTAATAACAATTTACCTACCTATATAGTTTAAGTTTAAAAAATTTGGCTCTCAAAAGAAATTTCAATTGTTGTACTGTTGATATTTGGTTCTGTTGATTAATGAGTTTGCTGACCACTGAGTTAACCAATAGGACCTGCTCCAGTCATTTCTAAACAGTGTTGCATAGTTCATAATTGGTGAAGGTCATTTCACCCAGAAAACGTTGAGCTGTTCTCAGCTCAGCTGCATGCCTAATCCCTCCTATATAGCTTCTGCTTTTCAGACCTTAAGGTCACAGGCAATGACATCCAGGTCTGGAATCATCTCAGATTTTAACTTGAGCTGTGGGCCAGATTAGCCACATGGATTTGATTTTCTACCATGAAAGACCCATATCAGCCAATAATCTCAATTGGTCACACATGGTAAGTATAAGAAAAATAACAGTCAGAACTACCACTTATTGAGTGCTTACTGTATGTCAGGAGCTTAGAGAAAATGAACTCCATTGCCACATTTAGAGGCCAATAAGCAATCCAAATTAAAGACAGGCTCCCTGGCATGGAGCCCAAGACTGTTGTCACAATGAAGAGTTTAAAACTGTTTGCAAAGAGATTTAAACAATCTGTTCAGAGCGCATGGGGTCATGTGCATCCCTTTCCTAACTTGAGGAGTGCACTGGTACCAGCTAGGGGACCCCATCTAATTGAGGAGTAATTGATGACAACCACTCGCATGTCTTTGAGGAAATACATGCTATGCCTCCCCCACCTCAGAAACCTCTATCTACCTTGTGCCCTCCTTAATCTCCCCCTTATTTTTATATCCATTGCTCCTGTCAGTAAGAGAAAATGTCACAGTTCCTAATTAGGTGTGAATAGGAGATCTCTACCAAAGAGAGAATGGTCATCCTTAGAAAGCCCTGGGATATACACAAAGCCATAATAGTTTTTTCACAACAAAACTCCTCAATTTGACAAATGGACTGTCCTTTGAGAAACAGTCTGTACTGCACCAGGAAGGAACTTACACTGGAGGTGAGGTTCCACTTAGTAGGCACAGGTGTGCAGAACATTTGGGTTCCAGTAATTCACTAACTCTCTCTGTGCTCACAAGTAGACTCAAGTGGTTTATACACATTATGTACATACATGGATACTTCAGAGACTCTGTGGGTTCTGCCCCATGTCACCACAGTAAAGCAAGTACTAATATTTTTGCTGTTAGAGAGTCATACCTTCAATTTGTAAAAAACACAACATTGTGGAGTGCAATAAAGCACACAATCCCAGGAATGCTCTCCTGTCCTGTGTTATATAAAATGCCTGTCTTTATACCTCTTTGCTCACATAAGGGACAGTAACTCTTTGACAATCACTCTCCAAATATAAATTGTTGGGGTACAGAGAGCATAAAGCAAATAGGACAGTTGTGCCATGGGTGTGGGAGTCTAGATAGATGCTTCATGTGAGTTAGTGTGTGTATATATGTATGTCCACATGTATACTATGTGCATATGCATTTACAAGTGTAAATATGGAAGGAAGCAGGAAAAAGAAAAGGAGAGAGAAGGGCTGGGCTGTGGAGAGTATTGCATGAATGAACAGCATGCTGATATCTCTCTTTTTTTATATCCTCACTGTTTTTATTGACTTCAGAGGATATATTTTATTGATTTTTAGAGAGGAGGAGAAGATCAATATGAGAAAGAGACTTTGGTCAGTTGCCTCCTGTAGGCGCCCAGACTGGGAATAGAACCCGAAATCTTTTGATGCATGGTACTGCACTCCAACCATGGTAGGGGCTGAGCTTTATTCTTAACATACAACTATTTGCAGAGGCTTTTGCAATTGTAAAAGTGCACTTAAATACCTTTAAAGAAAAAGCATTGTAGTTACTGCCAATGTGCTTGCACTGGACCCTCCCAGCCATGCAATCAGTAAATATGATAAGAGTCAGTGGTAATTCAAGTGAACAAATTACATTTCCCTTCTGTTTTCCTAGCCCTTCCAGTTCTTGTACCATTATACTGGTCTCCTATTTTCTGCATCAGGCATTCAAAGGGGCCTGGGTTTTTCATCAAAAATGAAAGTATTGACATTTTTCTTCTAGAACTAGATCGAAGGTGGTACCAGGCCAGCCCTTCTGTTTTGCTGCAACTTGCATCCCACTGCCAGCGTTTCCCATTGAAGTTAGCTCTCCCTTCAGCAAGCCCTATGCCCAAACACAGCAGAAACTCTGCAGTTCTCTATTTTTCAGTGAACACACTATGGACACTTGCTTTGTGCTAAGCTCTGAGGACTCTCAGGAACACCCAGTCTAGACAAAGGAGAAACAGATCCACAAAAACTATCTATTGTGTAATATGACCAGTGAGTGATTGATGGTAAAAGAGAGAATTGACCCTGCCTGGGGAGGTCAGGGAAGGCTTCTGGGGAAATGACATTTCAGCTGGAACTTAAAAGATGTTGTGTGTCTGGCCAATAAGGACAATTAAGGCAGAGCCTACCTTCCGGGGCCTGTAGGATAGGGCAGTTAGGAGCAAACAGGCTGGCAGAGGAGCTGTGAAGCACAAGGACAGAGCATCAAACAGGCTGGCAGGGGCTTTAAGGGTCTGGAATGCCTGGATCCATGGGGGTGCTGGTGAGCATGAAAGTTGGGGAGTGGAAAATGGCTATAAATAAGGTTGGAAAACTAGGCAGGGGCTAGATCTTGAAGGCTTTAAGCTGAGCAGAAGTTGGGTAAGGTTCTTTGCCAGGAACTGTTGCTGTCTAGAGGTACTTAAGTCAATGAGCATTGTGTACCATTTGTAGCTAACATGTTTGGAGCCCCAAGAGTACTGGGTTATTTGGAAGACATGCCATTAGCCATTTCTCAGGAAATGACTGGAAACACTAGCTGTGTGGTCAGGGAAGAGCCAGGCCTGGAAGACCTATGGAGAAGGATCATGAATGAACAATGTCTTCATGCTTGTGTCAGTGTAATCACTGAAGGAGGATTAAAGCCTTTTGTAAAAAAGGTAATGAGGCTTTCTAAGATTGGATGAGCTCACAATTTTAGCTATTCACTCCCTCCTCCAGTGGGGTTGATGCAAGACTTCTGCAAACTCCTTTGTAAGAGGTGCCTCAAATTAAAGAATTCCTGAAAACATTATTTCATAGAGTAAGTGCATGTAGATGGCAGATGTGGAATTCAAAGGTCAGGGATAGACCACAGGAAGTCAGAATGGCCCCAGGCTCTGAGAGGTTGTATGGATTGTTAGTGGGAATCTGTGCAGGTCTTCCATGGCTGCAGCTGTTGACAGAGACGGGATATGAAGCTGCTTAAACTTTTGACACCTTGCTGTGGGACTGGAATGGGAGGCCATTCAACTTCCTTTCATGTCTACTGCGTTGCCTTTTGAAATCTACAACTGACAGGGTCACACTCAGAAAGAGGCCCAGGCTGTGACAGAATCAGAGCATTGATATGTTTCAAAGGCTCTCTCCAGCCTCTCCAGTGAACCTGGGCAAAGTGGATGATGCAGCTTTCCTGGTGTTTCTGACTGCTGCTAAATGTGGCTGAAGACAATGCTATTGCCAACAGTAGGAAGGCATTAGCAAATTTATAAATTGTGCTTTTCACAATAATTCTATCTTGAAGGATATTGTTTATTTAACAAAGGCATTAGAGCCACCTGGTCATATGAATAACCAAATAAAGCACTTGTGAGTCTTCTTCCTTAATTAAAAAGCATTGTGAGCCTGACTGATGTGACTCAGTGGTTGAGGGTCAACCTATGAACCAGGAGGTTGAGGTTCAATTCCAGCCGGGCACATGCTTGGGTTGTGGGCTCTATCCCCAGAGGGAGACATGCAGAGGCAGCCTATCAATAATTCTCTCATCATTGATGTTTCTATCTCTCTCTCCCTCTTCCTTCCTCTCTGAAGTCAATAAAAACATATTCCAAACAGAAAAATGCATTATGAAATTCACCTTGACTTAATGGAAAAACAAATGAATTTTCATGTGATAATGGCCATGGTCATGGGCATAGTGTTTGCATTAGCAGAGCAATCTTTCCTAAAGCAATTCCAGAAACTTTAGTCCTATGACTCATGCATAGGAAGGGTTTCATATGCAATTACATTTAAGAAATGCTATGTATTGTATGCCCTTGTTAGAGATTCATAGTAAAGACATGAAGATGTCTTGCTCTAATGAAAGCTGGTTGACTTTGTATTATTTAACATTTCCCAACTTTGATGACTATAGAGCCATCGTTTGTGTTTGTTTCTATGTGGTGTGTGTTTTTTTTTGTTTGTTTTGTTTTTGTTTTTGTTTTTTTTGTGTGTGTGTTGTGTGTGTGTGTGTGTGTGTGTGTGTGTGTGTGTGTGTTTTCCAGTTTTTAACAATTTTTAAAATCCTGCATATTTAGAGAACTTATTTGGAGATGTGCTGATTTGCAGTATACATAAATAGAAGTAGAATGGATTTGTTTATCAATTGTCTTTTTTGACAATGTTGAAACAGTTAATCTTTAGTCAGAAGACAAATATGGCATCACATATATTACATGAATAATAACCTCTGGCTCTGATCCTCTCCTCTTATCTAGACCCGGTCATTTTCATAATTCCCCACAAGCAAAACTGACCTGACCATGTCGATTTTTTCCTTTACAACTTGTCTATGTACCTATGTCCACAACAACTATTGTGCTATGAAGTATGTTTCTATCCACAGGTGGTTTATATCCCATGTAATCCATACAGAACCTATGTTCTCCAATAAAGGTAGTATCACATTTGAACCAAATTACCAGCTGACCAATATCCTTTTATGTGGGGTGTAAATATAGCTCACCTGGCTTACATGCAGCATAACTGATCTCCATCTATAGTCTGAATGGGGGTTTGCTGCCTGTGAACCAAATCATAAACTCACTGAATAAATAGACCCTTTTCCCTGCCCTCATACCACAGGGGATATTTATTAATGCAACTATTACCCACTATTGCCCATGAAGCTGGCTCCAAACATTTAGGTTCTGTGGTTAGGGCTGGACATCAGAATGGTAGAATAAAAATGTTTGCTTCCTAAAGCACCCTAACTTATCTTTCTCAAAATCCAGCTTCTGTGTTTGTTAAATAGTTCTCTATCTGCTCCAGATAAAGCACCTGTTCCTAAAGCATTTGCTAAGAACTCCAACTCCTTCTTGCATTTACTTCATGCTCTTACCCATCTCATTCTGGATTCAGTCACTAACATTCCTGAGACATTGCCTAATTACCATATCTGATCCTCAGAGACTTCTAGAGGATCCTCTTCTCCTGACTTACAGAATGAGGGATCTCCTGGTTTTAACACATAATCCCGAAGTTCCATATGGAATGTTTCGACTCATTTATATCATTTATTTCCAACTGCTAAATGGAATGCTGCAGAGGATAAGCAAATCCAAACTGTGGCCTTTTCCAAAAAATTCCTATTTATCTAAATGGAATCATCAATCCCAGATCAATTGAATTTAAAACACCAGGTCCATCTTTGACTTTGCTATCTCTCTTACCTGTGTTGTTTGTGACCATGTGGTAAATGAGGAAGCATAAGAACAGATCTGCAAATGGTAAGAATTCCTTCTTTTTAATGGCAGCAACCTGGATGGAACTGGAGAGCCTTATGCTTAGTGAAATAAGCCAGTCAATGAAGGAGAAGCATCACATGTTG